>QDEB01064557.1:0-73322 GCA_004193795.1 Asbolus verrucosus | reverse complement strand
ATATAACGACGAAATTTCCACGGTTCCTTGCCGGTCGTTATAACCGGATTCCACTGTATTACTCTTGGTTTTGTTTTTGTTACAGATAAACAAAACACCAAAAATGGTTAGAGAGTGAAATTTTTGAGAGACTTTTGGATTTCTTATAATTGAATTTGTTTAGTTTTTTCCTAATATGCAAAGTAATGTTTGATTTTAGGAAGGGTTTGCACATTAATTGTTTGCAATTGGTTATTTTAGGGTTAGAATTATACTTGTGGAAACTTTTTAGATTTCAGTTATTGGTTGCCAATATCGTAATCCCGTTCCCACAACTTTTAAAATATTCCAGACGGCGGAAATGCTGTTACGTGCCTTTAGCATGAAAGCAGTTGGGAATTTTGGAATAATTTGTAAACAATAATTTTGCGTAAAAATATGGTTGAAAAAGAGGAAACGCAATAATTGTTGATTATTTCCTTTGCGCTGATTCAATAAAATTATGCAACTGCGGTTTATTTACAAGTCAATATTAGCAGATAGTGGTTGCTTGAGTAGCGAAATATCGTAAAAATTCGGCAAAGAGGTCAAGAAATCTAACAAGGAAAAGACGACAAGATAAAGAATTTAACGATAACCGTTCGAATGTGCTGAATTCTAAAATTATACACGCAAGTAAATGGAAAAAATGGTTACGTAAACGAGCACGTGGCGGTATTTTGATGTAGCAGAAGTCAGTAACGGTAAATAATATTTCACCAATGTGATACAGTATTACGTAAACGTTTGTTGGAATAATTAAAATAATTCACCCACGTTGTAGTTCGTTACGTAATCTTACGGAACGTACGCTGAGAACATGTGAAGCTGCGATTCAAACGTGACCGTACCTGAAATGTCGACAAGTTTCAGAGGCTAATATTCCAAGCCACGTGCTCAGAGCTCAAATATGCAAAACACGGAAATGTTACAACATGGATCGACAAACGCTTTGTCCTGTATATCCTGACCTAGCTATCAACACGTCAAATTTCAATTTCGCGCCATTAACCATTAATCTTGCAACACCTGTGAAGTTAAAAATTACACTTCCACTCGTTAATCAATCGATTACATTTAAATAATTCTCTAGGTCTAATCTCGTATTTAAAATTTTATTACTGACGTCGTAAAACTGTTATTTCACAAACACACTGACCTAACTCAAGTTTTTACTCCTAGTCATCTCAACAATCTGTTTACATAGACTTAATTACGCTATTTACACAAGCACCAATCAAGCTTGACCATGTTACATAACACATCAATCTCCTCTTACATTAAATCTTCACTACACCAAAACGGCCCAGTTACAACATACTCATGCCTCAAACTAACCTTGCTGTAGTTGATTTAACTTTATACCTTGATGAATGCCAGTCGTGCACATGATTTATTCATGCAGATATCTTGAAACTGTTCCTTCGTTCCTACACTAAATATTGATAAGCTAAAAAGCCATGATTAGATGAAACATCATTGCGTAACCGCGCTTGCAAGAAATCTTACAATTCGTAATACAAAGTTCAAAAACTTGACACAAGCATTCGTCCTAAATATTGCATCATGTCCCATAACCCACAGCCCACAGATAACTCAAACATTTTGGAACACTCTGTATGGTATTAAAATGCAGTTAGCAGATCACTTCTTCACTTCATTATTATTTTTTTATATATCAGTTTTGATCATATGATGTATGTTGAAATCTATATGTATATACTAAGTTTCTTCAACACCAGTCAGCTATGGTCAGCTATGATTTAACACATTTTTTTCTTTTCAAAATTCTGTTGGTATATTTAAAAAACGACTGTTTCAATAATATAATGTGTGGTAACGAGTTAATAAATTATTTAATACAAGTAAACAATGCTATTATAATTATCGAAATATCCAAGTTGTTGTCATTTTAATATGCGTTTAATTTATAGTTCATCATTCCTAAATTTTCCAGTAAAGATAGGTATAAACTAAATTTAAGACTTATTTGAATTCATAAGCAGTTATCTAATGACCACGTAACAAACTTTGACAATTGTTTATATAGATTAAGTCTATGTAGAAGTTACGTTGTTAACGACTAGAGTTCAATTAATGGTGCCTAAATTTAAACCAAACTACACCATTGCCTCTGTATCTAAACAAAAATAAACACTAAACACGAATGAAGGGGCAGAATTCGGGAGTAAAAATAAAGTTATAGAAAATGATCAACTGCCAATAATAGAAGAAATCTGATCAGCAAGCATGCACATGTTAGAAACAAAGATAAATTCGTGACTTCTTTGTGTGGGAGTTTGAACAGAAATGTCACTGTAAAAATGAAGAGGTAAAAGATGCTAGACCACGTGATAGGCAATAAAAGGCAATGGCGTGTAGGCGCTAAAAAAAAAACAAATATGAATGGAAAATGAACCAGTTTTCATTTTAGGTACGTTGGAAACAATTTATTTAATTTAATAACCTTTATCCCATTTTATCATTGTTCTGTCTCTAAAAATAACCGAGAGTTCAGTACACCAGCGAAATCAGCCAACCTTTGCTTAAAAAAAAATTATATATAAATCTGAAAACATAATATTGTTTTTTGTTGTTTTCTCATTGATGCTTCAAAAACTCTTTCACAACCTCACCAAGGTTTCCACAGCCATTGTCATTTTGATAAACAACAAAAAAATTAGTAAATAAATTGGAACAGTTTAAATCATCACAAATTTCAAAATATAACACCAAATGATGAACAGTAAGGTCCTTAACTAGTTTCAGACGAGAATGAGAATCATGCGAAATAGTTAACTAATCGTTAGAAATTTGTAATCACTTTCAATAGAAATATCCTCAGACAATATGAGTTTTCACGTTATTGAAAAGCATAAATATGTTTTATAACTTACGAATAGAAAAGTTTCGATTATAAAGTCGACACTGCTTAGTGAATGAGATAAGGATAGTTATATAACTATTTTATTAATATTTTTTGAACAAAGATTTCTTCTACAAAGTGACTAAAAGTAGTAATAATAATAATCAGTTTTATGAGTTATCCTCCAGTATAATGTTGGTTGTATTAAATTTCTATATTTGTAATTTGTGTGTGTATATTGTATTTTTCAAAAAATTGTTTTTTAATCTGTCTCTGTTCCTATAAGAAGATATACGCGGGTTGGTATGGCCGAAACAATCAATCGTGTGTGACCCTAGGGACTTTACAACCTAATCTTTATTAGTTTTCGTAGAGAATTACGTGGCCAAAATTCCCTTTATCCCTTTAATAAATTGTGTAGGTGGCGTTGGTTGCTGATTGATTTTTCTTATTTTTGGAGTCGAGGATGAAACTGGCACTCTATAAATACAAACGTAATAATGTTTTTATCGTGATCGCATTTCCTTGACGAGTTATGTTATGTACATGATATTTAGAGATAATGTACCACCGATGATAGTAAAGGAAGTTGTATCATATCTGGTAACCCTGTAGAAGTGTAGCGGCCTCAATATGTGATTACAGATAAATATTTTTTTTATATACACATTAAAATAAAATAACTAAAACAACCGTCCTTTGAGATCTAGTGAGCAAAGGGTAGTACGCGGAAGTGCTATAACCTATCCTAACCTTCTATCAACCACAATGAGGTTATTTTTCCAAGACTTTGCCAAGAAATGAAATATCCCGCGACATCCTGGAGTTTGCATTATTGTGTAATAAACTGTAACAAAACTTCAACATATTATTGCAACATTAAGTACTAATATTCTAATATACAATGGCATCGATATAGAACAAGTTATTCAATACTTATGAAATCTGTTAACGACCTTCGCGGTTTTTAAACTTCCAGGGCATTGCGCTAGCCAATAAAATTAATTACATATTACATTTACTTCATTCATTATGCCGTCTGATGGAAACCATTTTGTAGGGATTACTTATGATTTTGATATTTCACACCTAAAATTACAATGTATACACATAAACAATAATTTAATCACATTGGGTAACATTACATTTGACATTCAAGCTCCGGTTACCGGTAACATATATAACAACTAGGACAATCTGCTTTCAAATTCGATCAAAATTTAAAAATGGCACCTACTTATTTTTTAAACTGACCTCGCTGTGCTGCAATCGACATAATGGAGCAGACTGTATATAAGCTGTTATTAATTAAAAAAACAAAAGTGTTATGAATTCGTCCAAAATTCACAACAACGGCGACCTTCAATAAATTAGCCAATTATGATGATAATAAATTAATTAATGTTTGTATTGGCCTTAACGCAATATTTATGTAATTGAAAATTTTAACGAAATTGTAAAATGTATCTGCTGATTATCATAAATTTAAAACTTGTTCCAATTTGCCACTTTTTTTGTATATAATTAGATTTTTAAATAGAACGTTAAACGCTAAAAATGACAGTTTGACGTAATAGTTACCGTTACTGACAAATAACATGGAATATCGACTATTCAGCTTACATTGTGAAAATCATTGGGGTCACCTCTTCTAAGTCATGTCGTTTTACTTTTTACCGTTTTCGAAATTATTCTGATTAAAACTGGCGTCCTATCGCATCCTATAAATCACAGCTGGCAACAAAAGCGTATAATATATCAATATGTGTTACAAATACAACTTTATAATTTATCTATTGAGAAGATATTCTACTAAAAAATGCAAAACACTCCGGTTTATATTTACTTAGGATTTTACTTGCAAATAACTTGAGGTTACCGACATCAACCAGACAACAACGAGCAAATTAAAGGACAATAACACTAATAACAGAATTTAAACTATACAAAATATTCCACTGTCCAGTGATTTTTTGCATGATTATGTTGTATATCTTGTTACTTAATAATTTGTTTTTGTTATTAACTTCAAACGTAAATACGGTTGTTATTTGCAAATGTTTGAATGTCAATGAAAACGATAAAATTTACTCGACTAGTTTTGAAACGCATTTAAGGCGATCGTGAAGATCATTTCACACGAAATTTATTACATATTTCGAAACGTTTTGTTATTATTATTACTAACCCAAAAACTATTCCAAATGGCAATTGCATAGATCGTATCGCATGAATCACCTGGTCGATGACGAAAGCTGCAGTTTTTGCACATAAAATTGTTTTATTTAATCATACTGTATTTATTCATAGATAAAATTCAGACACGTCAACGTCAACGTTTTCTAAAACATTTCTTTATTGTGGCTTCCTCACGAGGCCATGATGAATTGCAGGAATGCTTAGTATCATTTATGATATCTTGAAGAATTGCAACAAAATATTGCGAAACGTCGTCCGTTCATCAATATCATACAACAAAAAAAATGTTTAATTTTTAACAAAATTTTTAATTCAATATAAAAAAAAAACTTCAAATTTTGGTTTTTCCAGATGCTCATGGCTTATTTTTGCGCAACAATTTTGTAATTTAACCAACCGACTATCTTTATTGATAAACAGTCAACATCATAAAATAGATATATGACGTAGTTTTGATAAACATAAGGAAATTAGAATAATGCAAGTTACACCACAACAGTTGCATAATAAAACGATTTTCCTTTTAAATTATAAACCGACACATTTATATGAGACACATTTTAGTATATTATTATTATTATTATTATTATTATTAGTAAGTTAAATTTCAAATTTGCTGTTTTCTTAATAGCGAGTGCGGTTGCGGTGGCGGTTTGTAAAAACCTATAGAAAAAAAACACTGTTCAATGAACAAAATTTTTATTTTTTTCATATAACAGGAGTACGTAATTAACATGGCGTTCTTACTATGTCAGCCAGACTTACGAATTTTTATCAGCTTAAGTTTTTTATTCTAGTCAGTTCTTATTCCAGTTCAGTTCGTGAAATTGAATTTTTCCGTAAAGTTCGAGGTCGAATTCTTACAAAAGCAAAGTATAAAGTTGAGTATAAATTTTCAGATATGTCTGAAAAGGGTGTATTAATTTATGGTATAGTGGAGAACAACCAATTTAATAGGATCTGTGTTTTTGCTGTGTTATGTTGCTGCGTCGTGAAATGTTTAAAATGTAATTACTAATTCCATTATTTTCAGTTATTGTTGCTGTATAGTTTAAAATAAAATTATACGTAATAATTTTTCAGAACAGTAGTAACAAAGTTGATTATAAATGAACTTTATAAAAGATACAATAATGGTATTACTTTCTTGAAAGCTTTTCCAGTAATATGTTTAATTTGAGGTTTATAAATTCAGTTTCCGAAGAAGTTAAAGCGAACGTAAAATTTAAATATATCTGCTATCTTGAAAAATTAAGCAGTAAATTTGCGTCTCATGAGTTATTCTACGAAATCTCAGGTCACGGCCGTTTAAGCTCATCAGATTTATTAAAATTTGGGCTTAATAGATTTTATTATCTTTTTTAATATCTACTATACTGTTATTGCGGCGGCCTGAGACGGACCCCAACACAATCATTCTAAACGAGTTAAACTCATTTGAAATTCCTAATTTATTAAAAGTTTAATATTTATTCATTCATTATGTAACGGCTCAATATAGATTTTTTTCCACTGTCATTGTTAAAAATGCTTTATAAAATAAAATACAAATAAATTTTATTATTGTCAAAAATAAAATACATAATGTGTTCGGTAAGTGTTCCCTTGCTAACGAAATAAATTGACATCAAATCAAAATTTTGTATATTTACTGCTGAACTATACTGAACTGCTTTATATAGGACATATTTTGACAAAAACCGAATAAAAATGATTAAGAAAGTTGCGTATGACCAACATTTTTTTTTTAATAGCGCTATTTAATAATTCACTACAATGAAGACGGCACATTTCATATGGGAAAATGCCAACTAAAATACATTCATTTTTATATCAACTTTTTATATCAACCGATGTAATTTCAAACGCTATTACCATTGTAACATTCTCGCAGCTTAATTAAGAATCAGAAACTCAAATCAATTCAATTTCTAATCTTTTTTGAGGCGTAAATAAGTGAAGTTGGGACTGTTTTTCTCAAAATCGGAGACTGCAAAAGAAAATGGCAATGAAAATCTGTCGAGCACAAACAAGGACGTACAGTACATTAAATTTAGAATTAATTTTAGAATTCTGACCAACGATGATTAAGTCTGAGTTAATATACAATTAATTAATATTTCCATTGTTTTAAATACAGTAGAAAACCTTGTATTGTATCGAGTTAGACTCTGTCAACTTTAATATAATATTTCAAGCTCTTATCGTAACAATAATAACAGTGTTATAATTTCCTTGGCTCAACCTGAAAGTGGTGACGACATTTCACACGCATGTTAATTAATTATTCGTGAATAATACACAACTGACACAAAACTCTTAATCATACAGCTATGACTATGAGGCAATAATAAATGATAAAACTTCATATTTAAAAGAAAATTGTCGTATTTAAACCATTAGAATGCTAACTGAAAATTTAAAGCAAAAAATTAAAATTTAAAATTCCATTTGTATGTACAATTTTATGGTGTTTGAAAAGTGTGTTTAAAGAAAATTATGTATATGATAATTATAGAGAAGCAGTTGCAAAAATTTCAAACTTGTTTGCTGATGCGTTATTTCTACACATTTTTTGCCATGTCAGTTGAATGACGGTTCTCCAGGTTATTAAAATATGTGACATAACACTATACAGCTAATCAGAATCACATTTACATAAAATAAGACTAGTTAAGACGTTCTGGAATTTTCAAATCAATCTGCTTTCAGAATTTGGATTTTATTTATGATTTATTGTACCAATCGGCAACAATAGTTTTCATAAATAAAGCTAAAAATAGTTCACATGATTTAACTATTGTAAAATGTAACATTCAGTTTTTTAGGAAAGAGCCAAATTCAGAAACAAAGGATTTACCTTCTGATCAAATAAACAACGAGATAACGAACAGAGGTTATTGTACTATTAAATTTCATCAAAATTTCACCAAAACAACTTGAATGAAGTGACGCGTAAAAAGTTTTTAAGGTTATATGGCTTAATGTAAAATAAACTTTATAATACAATAATAGATAACTAAAAATTAATAAAGTGATGAGCAACTTTTTTTTCATGGCGAACTGTTTTCAATCTAGACTGAAAATCAATTTTGTAGTTGTGATTTAAAAATTACCTATTTTTGTAAACAAAAGTGACATATTATTTTTTCTATTTACAGTTGTAATTTCTCATTATTGCAATATTTCGAAATAGGCGGATATGCTTTAGTTGTAGTTTTTGAGCATTTAGAAAAATCAAATATAATATTCCGGAAACAAAAGGGGTGTTGAGCGAACTCGTGTTGGTTGTAAGAGAGGTTGGAGACATTTAAAACAAATTAATAAGAATCGTTTCTCTAAAATACATAAATCAGAGAACGAGGTGTACCGAAATTCATTAGAAGTTTCGTAATTACTCTAAATACAGAGTCAATTGAATTGCCAAAAATCTTTTGTTATATAATCAAGGCTAAATGTTAAAACTCTCTTATTTTTCATTGTAAGTACAGAGACTTGTACATAGAAACTTTTTAATTCTGAATTTAAAACATAATTGAGTGATGTGCAAAAATGCAGGTGTTCCATAACAATAAACACGGATATCTCAAGAAGCAGATATTCAATAATTTTTTAATTTTAATCACTGTACGTAATTAGAAGAAAAACCTTCAAATCTTTGCTTATTTAATAGATTTTTTACTGTTTCATCACTACTGGGCGGAAATTCGGGGACATATTTGTATTTGTATATTTAAATTTTTTGAAATTTTCATCAATTTTTTTGGAATCGTTCAAAGGCAAATAACCTAGATTTCTCTTTAGAGGCAGATATATAAATTTATTCAGACTTTGACACTAAAAAATGTGGAAAAATATAGGCGTTCCGTTTTTAAAACGATTATTTTTACGAATATCTGGAGAACGAGATGTTCAACTATTCAATCTCGGTTAACTTAATTGACTTTCTAATAATAACGACGTTGTCAATTGGCAAGACGAATTTCGCGCTCAGCCCGTATATTTCAGTTTTTTGAAGTTTGAGTTTTTTTTTTTATTATTCGGAATAGGTTGGAAAAGTGAAACGAAAAAAAAGAAAGATTTGTCAAATTAGCATTGGTTCTGTTTGTGGGAAATAAAACGGTTTATTGAAAACGCAATGCTAATGTAATTTATGTAAAATTATATAAAGCATGGTGTGAAATGAGAATATTATTATTTAATCCGCTCACGAGGTAGAGCGCTATGTAGAATGACCGCGTGCGGCTAAAAAGGGCCTCGTGTTGCCGCGTCCACGTGATGGTTCTAATACCACGTGTTAACAAGAGAGAACATTGTTCGCTGTAGTTTGTGTAGCCGGATTATTTAATTTAAGGAAGGTAGCGTGTCAGAAAAATTCCTTTGTGTTATTATAATAAAGTATCATAATGGACGACAATTTTGGTTATTATTTATAGAGCTAAGATTCTTTAAAGTAATTAAAATATTTGTGAGAAGCTAAACGATTACGATAATTAAATGTTGTAAGTCGATTAACCAGGTGCCTGTCATAAAGTAAGCCGTACCTCTGTGACATGTATTTTATTTAAGCAGATTACAAATTAACCTTGTAAGTTTCTCGTTAAACAAAGAAAACCACATCAAAATATACCGAGGGAAAGAATCCATAACTAACAAACAAATAAGTCGCGACCCTGGTCAATGCCAAACGGTTGATGACTCGTTCGCAAAATTAACCATGGGACAAAAAACAAGCACACCAAACACAATTTCGCTGGTACTCGTGGGCGAACGTTGATCAATTTATAATTTATTTCTCGGATAAATTTAGATGGAAGAAAAATTTAATAATAATTGTTTTCCCTCGGTTTTAATTAACTTGTTTTTCGTATGTTCATCCTAAAAATGACGTCACTAAATATGGAAATGGCATTGATTCTACCGTATAAATATTTAACTCGTTGTGTATCCGACTATTTTTAAAATCACTATTTGTTTTGGTGTTCAATTATTTATCATTACCGAGTGTCAGGAGACACTCGGCTAAAATGGCCATTTTAAATTAATTCACTCTTGTGAATAACAACATCACAAAAAGTTTCTGTTCCAAAATTAGATAACTTAGCTATTTGTGTTTAGTTTTGTTATATTATCAGTAATTAAAGGTCATTACTCTCACTTCACAGTCATTCGATGTTAAATCATTTTTTTGATGATGATGTAACATTAAAACATTTATTTCACAACGTTGTATTATACAATTTAGATTTATTCTGCATACACAGGGCACAATTTTTTACTTATAAGGCACAAAATATTTTGCAATTTGACTAATTATAAGTGGAGAATATGATGATTTAAACAATGTTAAAAATAACAACAAAACAACAGTTACGGAGGAACTGGTTTTTTTCTGTTGAGTCGGTGCCTTAATTCTTTTAAGGTAAACAAATACTTAAAATTTTTCCAATTTTTTGATAAAAACCACGTCAAGAAATATTTTCCCCATTATCGAAAACATGGCGATTTTGTTTATGATCATTTGCCAAAGCGTTGAAAAGACCTTGTACTGGTTATGAAAATAACAAAAAGTCATTGATTTTTAAACCTAAAAAGCCATTGTCAATTGAATAAAAAAAGCAGAAGTGGGATGAGTTAGCCAGTTCGTTGACCACAGCGTGGTCCTTCGCTTTTTCTGCGCGACTAAAAATTGAGCGAGCAGGTGATGTTTTATTATTTGTATCGATTATGTCTGCCAGAGCAGTAATGTTGCGTAAAGATTACAATTTATTGCATAATTAAATTAATTCCATTGAGACGAAGACAAACAAATTAAATTATACATTTTTCCATGAACTTTGCTGATGTAAGATTAATGATTTGATTTTGGAAAATTAAAGGGAAATAAAATTTTGTTCACCATAATTATGAAATTATGCCAAAACGTAATCTATGACATTTCCGGGAATTACCGTCAGAACGTGCCAAATAAATAAATATCCGCACTAACGAAAAACTCACTATTACGTGTATTTTATCTTCTCTCTCTATTTCCTACCAAACTATGTTGCTATCTCAACTTCTCCTCATTTATTCCTAAAAATAAATCTATTAAAATTATGTAACAACTGCGACATTTTATATTATCAGCAGTTTGCTGATGAGTTTCAGTTATTACACATGAATAATTAATTAAATTATGATGACTAATGCTTCAAATTGTTCAGGGAAAAAATGTTTTCTTTGTTACATTATAACGACAATTTGCAAGTCAGGTACCTTCTGCTAAAATCTAAATTAAATCATTTCTTAAAATATTTGTTCCACGACACCCGCTGCTAACTAAAAATCCCCTCGTTTTGTTTTTCTTGCTAAAGATTATTATCCTCGCATGCAAAACACGTAATTTCACAGAATTACAGTCAATTATTTAATCTCTTTTATTTATTAAAGACGTAAATATGTTTTTTAAAAATGGTAAATATGTTTACAAATTTTCGCTACAAAATTAATTATTATTTTGCCACTATTTATGTATTACTTAACAAAACACACAATTCATGTTTTAAATTACGTATTAATTATTTCAGTAAAAACATTTTTCCACTTGCTCGTATTATCTTGATTGTCTAAATTTTTAAAACATAATTGCAAATACAGCGCCATCTAGTTCACACTAGCTCCACTTTTTTAATTTTGTCAGTCATAGGTTGGTTTGAAACTCAGTTAAACAACCATTGCACCAACATTCCACATGAATTAGTTCATTTTTACACATTACTAATTACAATCTCAAATTTCATATTTCTTATTTTAAATATCGAAATATTATTTCTTAAAAAAATGGGTTAAATGTATGAGACCATTAAATCAAGGTTTTGAAATTAAATTTTTGGAGGTCAATGTCGAAGTCGAAAAAAATGAATGTCAAACTTTAGGTACAAAATTCCCTTGGCTAAAAGCCTTTTAAAAAGGCTGTCAAACAGTTTATTTTTTAATTAAATAGATTTTTTTCAAATAGAACCATGACGGTTAACTCAGATTTTCTAAAAAACTGTGTAAATGCCATATATTGGCATTTTATTTAAAATTAAAATGTATAACATTTAATTTTCAAGGCCTAACTCTTACCTGTTACGAATCTACAAATATGAAAAATTGTAATAGCCCATACAATTTCATTTAAAGAAAATAACAAATGAATTTGACAGTATAGTTGCAAGACTTTGTCTCTTAAGTTGTGTTTGTATTTTGCTTCAGTGGAATATCAAGCGTACAAAAAAAACTAAAATGAAGCCGGGTGTGTGACAAGATCGCTTCTTTAGAATTTTTTTGACATAATAATAATAATAAATACCTGATACTAAGTTGTCCAATCCATTTGTTATTTTCATTAATTTAAGTTTATGTTATATATTTAAATTTATATGTTTGAATTTTAGATTAAATGTTAAGTTATACCTGATACTACGTTGTCCAATCAATTTGTTCTTTTCATTAATTTAAGTTTATATTATATATTTAAGTTTATATGTTTGAATTTTAGATTAAATGTTAAGTTATGTATATTAGCGTCTTTTTCAAAAAAACGGCTTTTAAAAAATCTGAGTGAACTAAGATTCCGTTTCAATAAAATGTGCAAATTCTTTTAAAAGTTTTTTTTTTGACCTATGTTTATCGATAGAAATCATTTTATACATTTTTATTTATGTTTTATATATTTATGTGACTTAATGGCACACTTGATTAGAAAATATATGTTTAATTAAAACTAATATGTTAATATGGCCCTTAGGGTTACAATCGGTTTCAAAATTTTATGTACAATCTATAAATATGTCCCATTTAAATTTAAAAAGTTGTAGTCATTTCCAACGAAAGTAAAATCACAAAAAATTGACAATATACGTCAAAATATGGTGTTCTGCATTGTGGACAATTTTAATAAATAAGAAAAAATTGTGAGAGTTATGTTTCATTTACACCCGGTTTATTAAAGATATAAAATTGACTTGGACATTATGGTAAGTGTATTTTCAATACAAATGCAAAAATGGGTTCAGTTATTAAATTTTATACATTTATTGCGAAAATTATAGTTTGAAATTTTGCATAAGCTTTAAGGCAATGTTCTATCAAAAATTTTGTGGCTATGGACAAATAAATAAAAAAGTAAAACATTACAAAGTGAACGGATTAAACTAGATGCAGTGGTTTGTAATCTTATTTTATATTCTGTTAGCCAGTTATGCGTGGTGTATATTCGCAACATGTTAATGATGACTTTGAAAGACTTGTTTTAAAATTTACCACGCACATGCAGACAAGAAATAGAAGAGCGAAGTTCCTGATTCAATCAATTATAAGTGTAATACATATTTATCAAATTGATTAATGGATCGTGACTAAATTTGAATTTTAGAAGTTTGCGACTGTTTACCCTCTACACAATTCGCTTATTCGTATCGTATGTTAATATATTATTGCTATTTATAGACAAGAAGGACAGTAATAACGAAAACGGAAATAAACTATGGATCATCCTTGACAAATGCTGTTCACTTCGCAAGTTCCGTTTTCAGGCCAAGTATGCAAAATCTGCCACAGCACCTAGCATTCATTTTTTCCTATTGCTAAATGTACTGAAATAATAAACACAAATATTATCATGACGGTAGACCTCATCAAGTTCTACAAATTCTTAGTAACATAGTTTTCATAGTCCAACTAAAATAATTAATATCGATTTTATGTTTTTAATTGGTTTTCATGGCACTTAGCTTATTATTATCTCTTCCAAAGCTTTTTTAGAGTAATTATGAAAAAAATACAATTGCCGAAAAATCTGGTTGGGAATTAATCAATATTTTTCCGTCGTGGAGTGACCAACGCCGGCGTATAAGAAACTTGTTGATTGTTGAAGAGAAGGGTGTTTATAATGGCCAGTAAATCCCACCACCGCATAACGTAAATGCTACTTAAAAAACTCAGTTCCATTTTCCCTCGAAGTCCACCATTGAACAATTCCGCAAATTCCCACCCTAACATGTCTAAAGAACCTAGTGAGGTAATGGATTTAGAAGACAGAGATCCCAAAACTCTAAGTCAACATTTACAGGTAATGACTTATCGAACTTTTCCTTTTGTGACAATATTTCCTTAAAGGTAACATGGGAGGATGTAATCGGAGAACCCAATTCTATAAGAAGTCCGGAATGTGCTTGGACTGTGAGCAATCAATGCTTTAAAATGTCCAAAAACTTTTGTTACATATGTCTCTCCGTTCTTTGCGCTCCTATTATGGCCTTTTGTCTTGGTATTACATTTGCTTGTCTCTCTTTCGAGGTTGGACATTATTCACTGCATTTCCATAAATCACATTTTCTTATTTTCAGCACATTTGGTGTATAACCCCATGTTTAAGAGTTTGGAAAATTTCTTGTGCTGCCGCTAGAAATTTTATAATAGCACTCACACATGCTGTCATCATTCCTTGTACAAGCGGCTGCGGTTATTTTTGGTCGGAGATTAAAGTTAAAACTCAAGCCATTTCTGGAACAACTGAAGAAAAGAAAGACGATGTATTATTGATATAAATTTCTTCCAGTGATACTGTCAAACTGACCAAATTTTTATATTGATTAAGTTTCCATAACATTAATAACTTCCATCTGAAATTTATAAATATTTTAATATTGTTATATTATAATTTGCTCTTAATTGTATACAAAAAGTTGAAATAAATAACTGAAGCTGCTGAATTTCAAGTTTTAATATCTGTAATGTTGCCAGCAATATATTTTTGTGAGATTTAATAAGGTACAGTCACCTTTGCAAAACACGCAATATTTTGATCAATACTGAGTTAGCCTGGATTTATTCTAAGAAAGAAGTTAACACTGCAGGTCAACGCTCGATTTTAGATGAAGAAAAATCGAAAAATGTTCCCTTTGCGCAAATTCAAAATTGGCGCATTAACATCCAAATATAGTCAAATTCAAATATTTAAACTATTTAAATGACAATTAAAACTGTTTATCATTTAGCGCTTAAGAAATAACCTCGACAAGTTTAAAAATAGTAATGTAGTATAGTGAACGACTGAACGTTGTACGACTGTAAAAACAACTCTATGCGGCAATTCATTATTATTTTTACAATTTAGTGTTAAAACTGAATTTTTAAGTAAGTAACAATTTATTACACGCTATTACGGTAATTATGTACATTTGCATAGGGAGTTAACATGGCATGCAAATTTATGTTTAACCCGTTTATTTTTTTGACTTGTACATGTTAGGTTAAAAAGTACTTGGCACAGTGAATCAATATGGCTAACAACAGGTCATTTAATTGATGATAAGATTTGTGATAGGGAGAGATTGTGCAATTTTAATCTTCACGTCAGTAGCTGTTTACTGTTTGTTGCAGAAAGATGTCGCTAGGTAAATTAAATAATTCCATTTTTCGATTTTGCAAGACCACTAGAAATACTGGCAAAAGTATCCTTTTTTTCATATAATTTAACCCCATAATTTGGTCACATTTCTTAACTTTTTACAAGGACTTTTTTCGGATAAAACTCAAAGCAAAGGTGAGTTTTTCAATCAGATACATTTCAATTTGTTTACATGTTTCTTGACAAGAGATACATTAATTGATAACTTATCACGTTTAATTTACTTCTTTCGATATTATAGTGTTGTTTAATTGGGAAGATCCTCTTAATCTGGAATCACAATTAACTCAAGATGAGAAAATTGTCAGAGACTCATTTAGGGCGTATTGCCAAGAAAAATTACAGCCAAGGATAATACAAGCTCACAGAAATGAAAGTAAGTCACCATGAATCAATGCATGTTTAATGACTATAGTTAACTTCCTAAGTTTTACCACTTAATTATAGATGTCGCTATTAATATCTACTGACTTCTTTTAGCATTTGATCGAGAAATACTGACCGAAATCGGTGGATTGGGGGTCCTTGGTTGTACTATAAAAGAATATGGTTGTGCAGGGATTTCTAATGTAGGATACGGTTTATTAACTAGAGAAATTGAAAAAGTTGATAGCGCTTATAGGTCGGCTGTCAGTGTTCAATCTTCATTAGTAATGGGAGCTATTTATAATTATGGATCCAAGGAACAAAAAGAAGCATACATACCAAAATTAGGTATTTATTTAAAAAATCAACAATATATAACGGTCCAAACCTTGATTTGGACGGAAGCTGTTTCGAGTCATTGAACTTCCAACAGAAAGTCTGTTAGTGTTACAACGGAACCTTATACATGCCTTGACATTCGAACACAGTCTAGTAAATGTTACGTAAAAACTCACTCAGTTACTTTCTTTTCTGGCAGAATGTAAACAAAAACCTACACACATTAAATTCTTTTGAAAGTTTATTAGTATTAATGCTTACACTTTTTCAACTGATACAGCGAAAGGAGAACTTATTGGATGTTTTGGACTGACGGAACCCAATCATGGTAGTGATGCTGGTTCGATGGAAACACGTGCCAAATTTAATTCGTCAACGAAAACTTACACACTAAACGGTAGCAAAACTTGGTAAGATGTTTTTAAAAAAACACATTACCAGAGGACAACATAACACAATTTCCAGGATCACTAATTCTCCTCTGGCGGACGTTTTGGTAGTGTGGGCTAAATGCGAGGATAACAAAATCAGAGGCTTTATAATTGACCGAAAAGAGAACAGTAAAGGGTTGGAAACTCCTAAAATTCAAGGAAAATTTTCATTGAGAGCTTCCACAACTGGAATGATTTTGATGGATAATGTCGAAGTTTCCGAAAACCAATTGTTACCAAACGTTGAAGGACTTCGTGGTCCCTTCGGATGTTTGAACAACGCTCGATATGGAATCGCTTGGGGAGCTTTAGGTGCTGCTGAAACTTGTTTGAATATTGCCAGAAACTACACAGTGGACAGGAAACAGTTCAATAAACCGCTTGCTGCCAATCAGTTAATGCAAAAAAAGTTCGCTGACATGATCACCGATATTGCGCTAGGGTTGCATGGCTGTCTGCAAGTTGGGCGCTTGATGGACAAAAAACAGTAAAGGTGGATTATCGATTTTGGAACTCAAGTAAAACTGAATTCCATTTCAGACATACACCAGAAATGATTTCATTGCTGAAACGAAACAACGCTGGCAAAGCTTTGGAAATAGCTAGAACTGCACGAGATATGTTGGGCGGAAATGGAATTCACGACGAGTACCACATCATCCGACACGTGATGAATTTAGAATCGGTAAACACTTACGAAGGTACGAATAAATCTGTCTACTTTCATTTTAAATTTCGCCAATAATACATATGCATTTGTTCTTTATTTTTAGGCACCCACGATATTCACGCATTAATTTTGGGGCGTGCAGTAACAGGAATTGCGGCCTTTTAAATTACTTATATTCTCTGCATTTATTATCAACTGTAAAATAAATTTATTTTATTGATAAGTTTTATCTTTTTTTCGCAAACATGCAATCTGCTGTTGTAGAGCAACCATTTATTTTCAACTCTGCGGTACTTGCTACATGTTTAAATGGAACTAGAAATTCATCGCAGAAAAGCGGGTCAATGTGAAAGTTGTCACACATTCAAAAACGTGCGGATTTAATTTCTCTGCTGCCCGTTGGCTGAAAAAAAATTGTAAAGAAAGGGGTTGGGAAAGTTCGGCAACGCATGCGCGAAGCATTTACCCAATTTAACTCCATAATGTTATCAGAGTAATATAGGTACTTCATTTTGTATTGGTGTTTTATAATCACTATTGTTTTTTTAGTGCTCCGAAACACACCGCTAGAATCAAAATGTTCACTAGTTTGGAAAAATTTGGTTTGGTGTGTATTTCTATTTTAGGTTTTCAAGTATTTAAATTTATTTTTAAAACCCTTTACAATAATTTTATTGCTGTGGCTTTAAAAATTAATGCCATTGAACTAAATGAAACGGGCAAATGGGCTGGTAAGTTACACTTCTTTTATTATCCTTTTGTGTTTGTCTAAAATCGATAATATAACCACCATAATATCATGTATTAGCAGCATAAATGCAAGTAAGGACAGACTGGATTATTAAACAAAAAATTTTAATTTTTTTTTCAATTATTCTAAACGAATATTTTTATATATTAATACATTAAACATTATTTATTTTATACACTGATAAGAATGAAATACGTAATATAATACTTTTGGTAACCCTGAAATATAAAACAATCATAATCGCCTACTGTACTAATAAATTATTATTGAAAAATTCAAATGTCGGCTACACAATGGAAATTTGTTTATAATGCAGAAAATGCGTGTGGAAATAAGTGTGACATGGTTTCGTTTATTTCAACACGAATGCGTCAGTTTTTTATTCCTGTTACAACTTAATTTAAAAGCTTATAAAAATTTGATGTTAGAAAAAAACAATGGCGCTCACTACACATACTCATAAAATTGCAAAATAACGTAACATTGGACGGAACCTATAATTGGCGAACATGCAATTCAGTATAAATTATATTTAATGGAAAAAAAATTAAAGCTCATAATTATTAACAAATTATATATCGATAAATAAGAAATTCAATTTTTTACCCTTCGGACTTCCAGTTTGGCGATTTTTGAATCATGAGTATACGACTTACATCGTACGATATAGCCAAAGTCGTGTACAAACAAGCATTAAAGATGATGATAATGATAACATTTATATCACTTTATTAATCTACGGCATAATTATATAAGATACAAAAACATAATTTTTCATATCAATGTTCAGAACGGCATGGCAAATTGGAAACTTGGAAAAAAAATCATAAATTTCCTTTTTTACAAAAAAAAAAAAAAAAAGTCAATGTCGATGTCACTTTCTCCCAGAAATATCGACAGTAGGTTTTGGTTATTAAATGACGACGATGTGATTCGATTATATTATAATAATTTATTGTATTAACTGCACTATCGATTATAAAGGGAAACAGTTAAATTAAGTGAAAATGCTTTTTTTCTATGGGAATTTTTTTGCAGTTATTACTGGGGCGACTGACGGAATCGGAAAAGCTTACGCGGAGCTATTGGCAAAGAAGGGTTTGAATGTGGTCCTCATAAGCAGAACCCGTGAAAAATTACAAACGGTGGCGAAAGAAATAGGTAACAGATCGAAGGTAACAAGAAACTCTATTGACGTTAATAAAATTTTCAGTGTCTAAATACCAAGTGGAGGCTAAAATAATCGAAGCAAATTTCACAAATACTGACCAAATTTATCACGACATCGATAAGCAATTAACCGGTTTAGAAATAGGAGTTTTAATTAATAACGTGGGAATGAGCTACCCACACCCAGAATATTTCCTCGATTTAAAGAACAAAGACGAGATATATTCGAACATCATCAGCTGCAACATTTACTCTGTTACCAATATGTGTAAAATTGTGTTACCTGCAATGGCAGAGCGTCGTCGTGGAGTCATAGTGAATGTGTCATCAACTGCCGCCCAGATACCTAGTCCACTCTTGACAGTTTATGCAGCATCCAAAGCATATGTGCAGAAATTTTCAGAAGATTTGTCGTCTGAATATTCCAAATTTGGAATAACAGTCCAATGCATTCTTCCCGGTTATGTAGCCACAAATATGTCGAAAATTCGGTCTTCTACTTGGATGGCACCTTCTCCCATTACATATGTGAAAGAGGCGATAAAAACAATTGGAGTATTGGAACAGACTACAGGATATTATCCACATGCACTTCTTGTTGGGGTTATTCACACTCTGAATTCGCTTTCACCACGCATTTCCAAATGGCTAATCATAAGAACAATGGAAAATATTAGATCAAGAGCTCTAAGACGGGTCAGAAACTGAAAAAATCAAGCTAAGGGACAGACTGACTGATAAATCTAACCTCTTACAACAAAATAAATTTTGATATTTATTGTTATATTTTCTGATTTAATAAAAACATTAAATTTGGATTATAGAAGATGTGACTTTGCAAGTTATCCTCTTTTATAAATTGAAATGAAATGAATCATAATCAAAAACAATCAAAAAAAGTCTTTACAAACATTGTACAATGATACAAAATATATTAAATATCTCAGGTGCATTGATTAAAACAATATATTCAATGAGACCAAACTTTTAATTGAATATTAAATAAAACATGCCATTAAGGCTAATTAACAACACGCCCAAAATTAAAGATTTCTTCTATTTAAATACTTTTTTGCATATTTGTTACAAATAAAGGTAAGTTCATGAGCACACGTGTTCATGACGAAGTGTAAGTTAATTTTGCAACTAACCCTAATAAACCACTTTATGTCTAATAATATATCATATTTTATTTTGGACAAAAAATATAATCACAATGAGGTATACTTAGTAATACTATAAAGTGGGATTATAAGAACTTAAACATTATTGAAAATACCATAAATTTTAAACATATTAACAAAATAGTGTTAATAAAATAAATTGCTTATAACACATTAAAAACAACATACACGACACTCATACAACATACATACATTAATAAATAAACACATTCAACACAACACTGTTCAATACTCAACTGCACTAATATTGATTGTATCTACAGGAATTATACTTTTAATGGGCAGTATACTAATAAAACTTTGTAAATATACAAAAAATTATGTCCACTTATTAACATAATATCACGGGAATTTTAAAGTAATTAAAACTGGGATAATTGCTTCTAAGCTACATATGTTGTCAAAATTGGTGTTAAATGGAATCTCACATAGAATTTCGTTGTACATAATAATTATACTATTATATTCCTACAAAAATATTTGTATTTATCTAATTGATAAGGCCTCCGGTCATCTTACCGCATCACAAAATGCTTTGGTATGAATCTCACCTAACTTATTTGGTTTTGGATCATTTTAATCATGTCAATAATTTATAAATATTTTAGTACATCCTAAAGTTAGTTACATACATTTATTGTCACAATTACCATACTTGTAGGTCTGTGTACAGTTTTAACAAGATAAACATATGTAGCTTAGAAGTTAAATAACTATCAACGAACTTTATAAATAAGCTTAGGCAACAGCGCCTTTAAAACAGTCGAACCTTAAAAAAATTAAACCTAAAGACAGGAACTAAAAAATACGAAAGTATATACATTTAAATTGTACCATTGAATAGGAAATTGACTTTTCCAGCAGTTTTTTTTTTATTCTGTATTTGGCGGTTCTGCTGGTACTTGTTGAATATCATTTTCAACCATTTTGTCAGCTCGATCGTGGTTTGTTGATCTTGCATAAGGAGTATCAGAAAGTAATAATGGAGTGTGTGAATTGTTAGGATCAGTAGGTAAATAAGCCAAACTAGCAATTCTCATTACACTCCACCTTGGTGGTGGCGATGAATCATCATTCCTGAGTATCAAATTATATTCTTCAGGGACTAAATCATCGTTACTCCTTTTAGCAGAATCACCAGTACCACTATCTTTACATGACGACCTATCTGACGCATTATCTGTAAAATGAACAACAGCCTTATCGTTGAAATCTAGCACAGGACCATCTAATTGCGGATTATTCCCTGCAGGTGGCGCCAATCGCTTTCTTGTCTGATAAATAATCACCACCCAAATAATTGATGTCGCAACAGCGCAACATACCACCGTTATTATTATTATACCCATCATATCAGTTGTTGTGAAGTTTCCTATAATGAAGCCTATTTTTATATATTTTAGAAACTGTTTCTGTTCATTAAATTACCTGGTTTTACTCTCAATAAACTGTAGCCAGATTTCTCGCCCAAAGAATTGTTTAAATGACATTCGTACCGCCCAGAATCTGCCTGCACAGTGTCCACTATTATCATCAGTTGGTCTTCTGCCGTGAAAAAATGTCTTTCAGTTGCTCGGATTGGTTCGCCATCTTTGAACCACTTTATAGTGGGTTTTGGAGTGCCACTTGCCATGCATTGAAGCACAACCAGCTCGCCAGCTGTTACTTCTTTGTTTTCCATTGATTTTACAAAGGAAGGTTTCTCTGTAAGAGTAAATTTCATGTTTAATTCCATGCTTACCCTTCAACACTGAACCATGCACGATTCATTTCTTATTTCATATGACACCCCCACACGTTTAGGAAATGTCATTCAATCAACAAAACTCATACACATTCAACTCACGTTCACAGAAGTAAAATAACCAATGTTGTACTTAAAATTGTACACTACTCATGCATGTACTAAACTCTTACAATTAAAATAAACTCAAAATTGATTTATATATCAATGGACAAAATTTGTTTTTATAAGTACTTTTTTCTCGTCAAATTTCATGTAACGTTAATTTGACTGCTTCAAAACTTTACAGGAGTCAATTTTAAATTTAAAAGAGTATATTCTATCTTTCTTTTTCTATCAAAAATAATCGTTTTTTATTTATATACTCAAGTATTCTTAAATTTTCTAATAACTATCTTAAAGATTGATATATTATGTCTATAGTATTTTTATTTAATCAAAATTAATTTATCAAACAATACGTGGACATATTTTAATTCAAACAATCCTCATCACCTCAGTTTTGTGCAATTTGTGTCAAATGTGATATTAAATTTGTCGTACTTGACACAGCTTACATAATTTAAACTAAAATAATCTAAATATTGTGCATAGATGTTATGACGTAGTGGTTAAAGTTAGAATTTTAAGTGTTTAACTACCTTTGTAAAGCGGAAATTTCAGTTATACCAACCGAGACGAGCTTTCGGAAAATAGACGTGCAACCCAACGGTATTAAAAACCTCATCACCAAGTCATAACAATTGTCTACAACTCTACAGTGTTTATAGTCTTTTTATGAAATAAGTTTTGTAAAAATTAATTATAAATCTATTAGTATAATGTCAATGTCAGTGTAACTCTCTACTTATTTACTTTTTTAAAAATATTAGATTTTGTGATGAATCAATTTAGTATATACACATGCTTACCAAATATTTGAACTAAATTTGTACATGTTTATGACTGTTTCGCTTCTTTCTCTGTTGGTTTAAGACACATTCCTACCTTGAACTATTAAAGATGCGTTGGCTACAATGGTACCGGCGGCGTTGTGAGCAGTGCAACTGTAGATTCCCATATCACTAGGCTTCACTTTCATGATGAAAAAAGCGTCATCAGTTGGCATTACATGCATTCGTCGTTCTCTAGCTGCTGGGAAGTCGTTTCCTCCATCTTTTTGCCACGCAATTTCAGGCTGTGGTTCCCCATAAACGGCACATACTAACTTAGCTATTTCCCCTGCTTGCACCGTTACGTTCGCAGGTATTTTAAGAAAAGCTGGAAAAACTACAATATCACCGTGATTAGAATGAAAAAAATAACCAATTGTGAAATAATACTTAGTACTGAAATGCTGGATTTTTGCGAATAAGTAGTTCCAAAAATATTTGATACAACACACTGGTATTTTCCAGCATTGGAATGCTGCACTTTATAAATATTCAGTTTTGAGACAGTTTCTGTGGTTTTACCATCAGTACTGGAATTAGCTACCACGTTTACATTATGCAACTCAACATTGTCTTTTTTCCACTGGAAGGTCATCACGCTATTAGAACTAGACATAGCCGTGCAACTAAGGCTAATATTTTCCCCTTTTAAAGCCATTATTTCAGGTTCAGGTTCCTGGATTAACCTGGGTTTAGGCAGTTCATCTAAAATGATCAATTAAAAAACGAATTTATAAAATAAACAGATATAATACCACACGTGAAATTGCTTGTAGGTACTTCTAATAATGACTGCCCTCTTAACCACTCAGGATAAGCGCAAACTGCGTGAATTTTAAAACGTTTTGTACTTAGCCATTCATAAAACCAACGCACATTGCAATCGCAAAGCAAACAAGTAGTGTTAATTATGAGATCCTATAATATTATTTATTGATTAAAATGTAACCACATGATTGCATGAATTTACCGAAAGTAAAGGCACTTCAGAGAAGGCATTTTTTTGGATTGAGGTAATATTATTGTTACTCAAATTTAAATATGTGACGTTTTTTAGGCCGACAAAAGCATTTTTATTTATAGATTTGATGTTATTTCCTGACAAATGAAATTTCATTAAATTACCAAGACCTTGGAACACGCCATTTGCATCTTCAATTGTCCAAGAAATTTTATTGTTATTTAAATGCCTATTAAACAATTATCATCTTAAGGTTCCAAGAATGCGATTTCATACTTACAAAAACTTTAAATTTGGTAAATGACTAAAAGCTTCTTCTTCAATAAAAGTTATGTTATTGTTACTTAATACTAATTTTTGGAGATCTTCAAGATACTTAAATGTATCAGCTGCAATCGATTCTAACTGGTTATATGACAAATCTCTGAAAACATACCTTTAGATTGTTACAGATGTGTATGGGCATTAACTTACAAATTATTTAGTTTTCGACAAAATTCCCAAGCATCAGGTTCAATGGAATTCATATTATTATGACTAAGTGACAATTCTTTTAACGTTTTTAAACCATAAAGCCATCCTTTTGAAATCACTAGTACATTGTTATAATCCAATATCCTTCAAATAAAGCAATGTTGATGTAAGTCATGCAGTTTTTTATTACTCACAATTTATCTATAGACAACAATCCATAAAAGGCCCCATCTTTGAGTTGTGTTATTTGGTTTCGTTTTAATTTCAGTATTAATAAATGTTCCAAAGACTTAAAAGTTAAAGCATCAATATATTTTAACTGATTACGATTAAGCTCACTAAAAATAAATACACAGGTAGATAAAAAAAAAAACACATAACAACTACTGATATGATTGTTGCGATATACTTACAGTATTTTTAGCTGCTTCTGGGAACTGAACGCGTCGTTAGGAATAACAGAAATATTGTTTTTGTTCAATTTGAGTTCCGTTAGGTTAGTTAGATTTTTCCAAACAACATCATTTAGCTTTTTTATAACATTATTGCGCAAATCGCTACAACAAAAAGACTATATTCTAGAAAACATCTTTAGATGCATTAAGATGTAACATTTATTTTGACTGCTGTCAAAAGATGAAGTAATAAAAATGTAAACAAAACCAAACTTACAGGTGAGCGGTCCATTTTGGGAGGTTCGATGGCACTGTTTCCAATCTTTTCGACGAACAGTCGACGTAAAATCCCAAACAATCACAAATTTCCGGGCAATCTTTCGTTTTAATGCAACTTGCTGAACTAATGATGTAAATAATAATCGTAGCCAAATAACAAACACCCACCATTTTGAAAAAACACTCAATTATCCATCATAGTTTGACCGAAATTTGTATATTTTAATACATTTCGGCAACATTTTTATGGAATTATTGTTTTTGAACATTGCACTACACTTCTATTTCATTTTATTCCAACGGGGCGTTGTTTAATCTATCAGAATCATTAAATTTGCAACATACTGACGCAGTAACGTACACACAGAAGCCATTTAATTTACGATGGATGCGCCATCTACACAGCACTTGCGCAATCACGAAAATTAATCCCCGCATTCAGAATAAATTAACAGATAAATGTTTCAGTACTTCATATAAATAATTTACTAATGAATTGCACAACAATGAAGTTCCAAACTCAAAAAAAATTGATTTTTTTTGAATTCGATTTTAGAATATCCAATAGATGTCGTTAGTGTGTTAACATACATATATAATGTTTCGCATGTTTTTCGAGGAGGCGTGGCACATTAAAGAGGATTTATTGTAAAGCACGTTAATAACGAAAATGTTAATAACACTTCGAAAATTTACTCTGTTTACTTGTTCTCATGTCTGTTGAATAACGGTGTAATACAAAAAAGGCCATAAGTCTGCTTTTAATGACGAAAATATTAATAACAATTCGAAAATTTACTGTTTCCTTGTTCTCATATCTTTTAAATAATGGTGTATTACAAAAAAGCCATAAGTCTGCTTCTTGGCTGCTGTCAATGGCTGTGTAAAATTCATTTGATCATTCACATAATAGTGATATTATCGCCGTGTTTGAGATAATACTGTTATCTTTTTACTTTGAAATACCATAATAAAAAAAAGATGTCCTCGGTAATACACATGCATAATATATCTTAATATCTCAGTGGCTCTACAAATATTGACTTTTACATATTACAGCGTCGTTGCAACTGTAAAGAAATCATTATGATTAATGCATCTAAAAAAGGCATTACACGATTGATGACTTAATCATATGCACATCGGGTTGCATATACTACGTGTTTAAATAAATCAACACTTGAAATATATGGAATTTTTTAATATTTTTTGAATATTTTTTGCTGCAACTTTCTGGTCATCTCCATTGCCCCACTCTCGCCCTTTCATTCGGCCCCTTGACGGGCATTTTTGCAATATTTTTAATTTTTCGTTTCTCAACATTTTACATTAACGTTAATAAATAAAATACAACATATAACACCATTCTAGTTTATGGCCTAAAAGTACTAAAATAAACTTTTCAGGCAAATACCCTCTTATACTTCTCAAAAAAAAAATGTAAACAATCTAGAAACGAGAAGAGTTTTCTCTAATGTACCAACCTAATATTTGTATTTCTTTACATTGTTTATTTAGTTAATATTAAATATGGCAAATATGGGAAATACGTTGCAATAAAACTGCAGTCATATTCATCTGAGCTTAAAAAGTTCAAAAAAAGTCTATTAATACTTAAAATTTTTAAGAAACAAGAAAATAATATGTTTTCATTGGAAAAATAGAAATTTATTTGCGTTACTAATTCGCACTTATCTGAATAAGGGTGGATCTGAATTATTTCTAATTAGACTCTATCATGTATAAGTTTAAATAGTACCCTCCTCCAGTTCCGATTACTGGCGCCCTCTGTTATTGCGCACAGTATTTTTGACATTCATTGTACGATTATTTAATAAATGCACGCTTGAGTTTACAAAGAATATGTAAATATTAAAAAGTTCCATTGGAGTGAAGAAGCAGGTAACAAATGCTTTGATTATTAATTAAAAAAACTGAATTGAATGTGGAATATTTTTTCGCGGAAAAATATTTGTATCTGATAGGAAGCAAAATGCGTCATGCCAATTATATTTTTTACAGCAACATGCCGTTGTTTATGCTGAAGTTCCATGAAATAAAGAATAAGTTCATTTTAACTTTGTTTCATTCTAATCATGATCACTTATAACACGGATGATCGTAGTAACTAGGTGCACTCTACATGACTATCCTTTATCTAAAAAAACTTGGTTGTTACTAATATCACAACAAACATTATTTTGCCTGTTGTAATTTGGTTATAATATTAAAAATTCCACCTTTAAATGACCGTAGATGATAAATTAAATCCACACGTGAGGCATTTGATAATAATCAAATGATGACGTCCGATATTTAAATTTTAACAATATGTTTTCAGGTATATTTTAAATTATGTTGACAACTTTTTTATGTTATCTTTTATTATATATCCATATTATTTTGAATGTGTTTCTTGCATTTTGTAATGACTCAATAATGCTGCCAATAAAAGCTAGAAAGTTGTGGATATATGTACATATAATTTATTAATCTCCCTACTTTATAGATATTTATTTGATCTTCATTATTCGGATTTTTTCAATTTTAGTCTTACATTCGTTGCATAGATCTTTCATAAACATTTTAAATTGATCAAGTATGTTTTTAAAATTAGAAACCAGTTGCGTCTCAATTTTTTTAAATTTATATACAGGCTGTCTCACAAAAAAACTCCCCAAGCCGTAGGTCGTTTATTTATTTATTATTATCGATTTAAATAAATTAAAAAGCAAACGACACACATGATTGCTAAAATACTGCAATCAAGCTGCAATTACAATTTTTTTCAAAATGTTTAATGTCAAACAGGAGTTAATTTTTTAAATTTTAAATAACAATGTATTTTTTTTTGATTCTAATAATGCCTAACAAGTTTACTTTACAGCAAGATTCTTTTAGAAAAAAAATACAACGTCAAAATTGAAATGGATTTTTCAAATCAATTAAAAATTCTCAAACGTGCTCTGAAAAACAGTCAAAAATACGAGAGAAAATAACACTGACGCTTAAATGACATTTATCACAGTTTGAGTTCTCACTGTTTTCCACGGCATACTTGAGAATTTTGTAATTTAATTAAGAAACGCAACTTAATTTTTTTTATTAATCTCGCACTAAATTGAATTTGTTAGGTATTTTTGGATTTAGAAAAAAATCTTCTATGAGAATAAATTTTAGCAAATATATGTAGTTGCTGGAAATAAAAAAGTTGACTATCGTTTGATATAGTTAACATGTTGAAAAAAAAATCGCATATAGGATCTGTTTGTAGTATTTTTTCAATAATATTATCTGATCTTTAATTAACTTAAATCGAATTATAAATAAGGAAGCTACTGGTTGGGGTATTTTTTCTGAGTCACCTGTATATATATTTTAAACTAAAAATAAAACTTGTAACTTGTGTATGCATTAGCAAATGATTGAACATAAATTATTTAAAATAAAAGTTAGCCTTACATTACACTCGTAAGCAATACAGAGAAAAAAATAACCCCCTAATCAATGAATTTAAAATTTAATGGTTAAAATTTTTATTATCACATTCTTTTGACAACAAAATAATTAATGACATCAACTTGAGAAACAGAATTAAGCATTAATTAATAATTATCATAAAATAAAAATTCAGTATCCAATTTTCTTCAGTACCTTAAAAATAATGATTTATTTTCACTCTTAGGAGGAGGAAAAAATTATTGAAAATTTGGTAAAATTCTAAGATCACTGTGCAATATCTTTCTCCTGAAAGTTACGTGTGACATTTTTCCTTTGCGCTTTTCTTACGCGAAAAGAAGTTTTGCATTCGATGAACAGTTGATTACCCGGAATTTCCACGTTTTCTTGATGTTCAAAATAAAACGAATTATAAAAATATGGGTCTTCAAATATTAGCCGATTGTCATAAAAAAACACTTATTCCGATCCAATGCAATTTATTTTTGTGATTTGTTCTTATTACTTCTTCTAATTATTTAGTGGCTAGTAACTTCTTTCAATGAGGATGACACCAGAATATTTTCGTACGTCTGGAATGAGTCTGTTATTTTGCAAGTATATTATAATCATGTTCATTATTGACAAGCTATTTATCTCTACATGTGGCATATTAAAAAAAAAAACAAGTTTTGCTGACGTCTTTTGGGTGTTACCGTTAAACTTAATGTGATATCTTGTAAATTATTCCTATAGGATGTATAATCCATGGTTTGTTGATACTTTTTAAATCCGGTTAGACCTTATATTCAAAAAAGTAATAAAACCTGCGATGTTTATGACTAAAAGTCAAAATGTAAATAAAAATTGAGTCAAAGAAACTAAAGATAGATTTTCATGGTGGATTATGCTTATGCAATGACCTTGGAATATTCGTTCAATCAATTTCTACAATTAGCAGAAAATATATTATAGAATATGTATAATTCATTACTCTGGTCATAAAGAGCGATATAATAAATGTGAATGGAGAGTGTCTCAATTTGCATTAAACTATTCATATATAGTGCGATTAACTTAATTTGTATGCCGTTATTCTTTGAAAACGTTATTTGTAAGTTCTTTATAGTGCTTTATCCCACTTGATTCTATTGATCCAATACAAAATTAATCTATTACAAAATCATCTGATATGATTTTCAAATAAACCCTTTTAATGAGCAATATGGGTACTTACTCCCATATGTAGGATTTTGCTTATGTAATGAAATGTATTTGGCCAATATGTAATATTAACTTTTTACTGTTATTTTCTTTTTTTTCTATTTCGTTATAATATAGTTGTAGATATTATTAGTTTGTTATTTCGAGTTAGTAGGTGAAAGAAAGGCTATAGTCAAGCAACGTCATATAGTGGAAACTGATTTTTACTTCGTAATTAACTTATTGATAAGATTAGCTGCATGGCGTAACTAAAAGCATTTTATGAGGATGGTATGTTTATGACGTTGTTCATGCTTACGCTGTAGTTATCTTAATATTTACCTATTTTGTTTTTTTTTTTTGCAATAAATACAAAGCATTGTACAACAAACATCAATTAATAAATTCATAGATGAGGTATATATGTGTCTTTATAAACATTATTAACAAACTGTCACAAGAAAAATAGGTTCCCATTTAAAATTTTAACTGTCGCAAAGTTGACACCAGAGTAACACAGTCACTCTTAGTATTTTAATATGGTAATATCTCTATTTGCAGAAATATTTGGAATGAAAGTTTTCCCAAATTTTAATTGTTTGTTGTTTGACCTTGAACTGAACCCGAGGACTGTATTTGGCACTTACCATATTACAAACGTTTTTTCAATAGCTGCTTAAAAACCATCAAAAATTATCATTACTGGTATCTCTTTTGTGTGGTTTTTATAAATCTGCGTTTTATTATTTCGTTCTGTGGATTAAAAGAGCATAAAACAAATAAAGAAAACAGAAAATATACTTAAAAAAATGTAAAAAAAAAAAAATTAATGTAAATCATGGCAGATTTTTACAAATGTTCCAAATGTCGTGATTTTTATTTTTGTAGTATTAATTGCAGACTTTTAAGTACGGCAAACAATAAAATATGATGTAATTTTATATTTTCCTTGCAATCTTGTAAACGAATTTCTTAATGCTTAGCGAATTCATTATCGCACATTCTGTCTACTTGCATACATTTATTATATTTTGCGTAATTGTTGTTTTCATTGTCCTTTAAAACTTTGCAAATAAATTTATTATTAAAATGTCACGACCCTGCCACAGTTCATATGCAAAACAATATTTTTTAATTGAATTTCAAATTTCATATAATGGAATATCCTTTGTAATGAACATTTGATTTTTTTTAATACGATTAGTTATTTTGTATTATGCCAATGCAATACTGTTAATTTTCTTACAATATACATTCATCAAGACGATTAGGAATCTTTCAAACATTCCAACATAATTATTGTTTTACATTTGAATGAAAATTCGTAAACAAATTCCAGTTTTTTTATTCTTTTATATAAAAATGTGTCAATAAATACAAACAGGTTATGTTATAATTATGCCATTAATAATTTCAACTTAAGATGATTTAAAGAAAAAATACTGACGCCAAAAGATATAATTATCGTGGCGTGTAAGATTTTGTACACACTCACTTTAAATATGTTTTCCCGTATGACCTGTTAGTGACTTTTTTCAAAATTTAAACTGTTTGTCTTTCTTGAAAATAAGTCATCAGTAAATCGTCCAATACCTTACGAAATTTCATTTTATTTTCTATTTTTGTAATTAAAAATTTCCCGTGGAATAAAAAAATGATTTTAAAATGTAACGTCTCGTTTTCAAATTTGCTTTCGGGTATATTGAAAATTTTATGTAAAAAAAAAACATAAACAGGGAATATTAATTTGCAACAATTTGACAATTGAGTATTTTTCAAGAACAATTTTTTTTACAGCCCAAATGGGTATGATTTAGCCTCTTCTTTGCAATTCTTAAAATTGTAATAAATGAACGACGTATAGGTGTTTCTATTTTATAATTAAAATTTGTCAAATTTCTATTATTAATCGAAAAATTGCGACAGTGTTTATTGTAAACAACAATTAAAATAATGTAATAGTGTAATGAGACAAACATGGCGTAGAAATAAGAAATATTATTTAAATAGGCGACAATATAAAAAATACTTTATTAAAAAATTGACAGAATAATCATTGCGACGAAAATCTTTTAATTCATGTTTTCATTTGGTCCCATTTAATTAAGCTGACGCTGATTCAATGACAAACTCCATTGACAGCTTGCTCTACATAAATTTTAATTTAGTCTTGTGTCTATTCTACCACCTCAGCAAAATGCACCAAAACATATTTTGTACACTGGAATTTCTTTAGAGATAATTGAAAGCATAAAAAATAATCTACAGCAAAAGTAGTTCAAAAGATTGTATAGTATTTTACGTTTGTTCTCTTTCTGAGAATTTTGCCTTTCCAGCTATCGTTTGAAATTTACATAGTCACTTTCTTCCTTGTTAAAATTCAAATCTCTCACCTCTAAGTGTAATTTGCCATAAACGGGTGAACTCTTTGTGTTTGTATAATATCAAAAAATTTAGTACCATCACTCTTAAAAACTTTTTGAACATTTCATATACTTGAAGTATTAAATTAGTTGATTTACAAATTTTTACATGTCGCAAATAAATGTCAAATATTTATGTTACTTTCGATTTTCGCTAATAGGTGTGGTTTAAAATTGAACGGAAGCAGACATTTACAGAAAAGTTAAATTTAAAACGTAAAATTACAAAAATTGAATTACTAAATCATTTAATTGTTTATTTATTTGTTAAATTTTGTCACAAATTTAATCTGGTTTAAAGATTCTGTGATTATACTGTAACTATTTTAGATAGTTTCAAATAAATTACATTTATCAATGATTTAAACTGTTACAATTGATCTTGATATGTTTTTATATATCTTGACATCTTTGATTATAAGTCAATGGAGAAGCAGATTTTTCCGGATCATCATAACTGATCACTTTAACCAAATTAGAAGCCGAAATTCTCCGTTATGAACTATTGACTCGTACCCCCCAGCCAGAATCTAGATAACAATTATTTTCAACTTTTGGTTTCAGTTTGCAATAATTTTGAAATAGTCACGCGATGATTAGATTAAAGAAAAACAATGTTTTTGAAATGAATCAATTTTTAATCACCATTATTTCAACATTTTGTTATGAAATAATTGTAACAAAATAATTAAATCACATGGAAACTATCCTATATATACATCGGTCAAGAAAATTAAAATGTATTAAAAGTCAATTTAAAAGTTTTTTTGCACAGGTAAAAACAGTAACATTGCATTAACGAGTCGGAAAAAATATTTACGACCTTGTTAGTATATTTAATCGTAACAATTGCGTTCATTTATTAGAAGTATTCTCTGAAAAACCGAATTAATTATATAATTGGTCATTTAGGTACGTGCCGTAATAGTTTTATAATTGCGGAACTAATTTTTACTCGATAATGATTATATTGTGGAAAAGAATCAGTTACAATAATATTTAAACTTCATACTTAATCAGAGACTTGGTAAATAATTCGCATGATAAAAAAATATCACAAACATTCCGCACTGGACCATAGTTCATTGTTTGAACAGTGGACTTTTGGGCTTCACCTGACCTTGCCGGGAGACAGCAGTAATAATTGCATGGTGTCTTGCCAAACACATCGTGAGACTCATCAACTTTCTTTTTACAACACGTCATACATTTACTCAGGAAAATCGTACTAGCAGTGGTCAAGCAGTACCAAGTTAGTTTAAGTCATTTTTATAGGTTATACACAAATTGTTTTTTTTTTAAATTTGAATGTGATTTAATTACATCTTTAAATAAACGAAACATGCTTTCGCAGTTTGGCACAATGTGAGACGAAAATCATGGTGATACTCTCTTTTCACTGACTTACTTCACTAGAAATGCGTTGGTTTCTGGCAAGAAATTATAATTTAATTTTGCTTTTTTTAGAGTCTACGTCTGTAGATGCGACTGACGTACTTAATGGTTTTCAACAAAAGGTTGAAAAATCACTTCCGGTGTTTTTTTTTCTAGATCGTGTTCTGTTTTATTTTGTTTAATTTGTTTAGAAAGCGCCAAAAAAAATCCACATGGGTTATGATTACTGGGTGAAGTGAATTATTAAACTTTTTATATAATCGTTATAGCTCTTGATTTTGTAGAAAACTGCAGTTATCCGATCCATGGGTTATATAATGATGTTTTAACAGTGATATCTACAACATTTCTTTATATGGAACATGTTGCTCGTGATTTTATTTTACTTTACGATTACACATACATTTTATTTTATTTGTTAAACAAGACGAGTATGTCGAAGGTCCCTGAACCAAAATAGCAGAATTCATTGCCAAATTTCAGTGTTATAACTGAAGACTTATTTCCCAGATCTTCTTCTGGACCTTTTCATTGATATGGCGATTAGCCAACTCGATTTTTCTGAAAGTAACATGTAATTTTCGCTTCTTTATATTATTTAATACCTAGTAGCAAACTGATGCAAAACATATCTATCTCTGTTTAAATTCCTTCCTAGAAACCTAGATGTTTCACAATCGTGAACTTCCCCAGATTATTTCAATTTTGCCACACTTTAACGAGGAAATGAGTAGTTTACACCTTTATAAATGTGCAGGGCTGTCATCAACTCGTTAGTTGATGGGAGATTTGATGACGTCATGTACCCATGACCACCCCAGGCCAGACAACATATTTCCACCCCTGAGCGGCATCGGTGTGGAACTGTAAAATTTGTAAGTCATCAAATCTTCTATTTTGTCATTTCTAAAATTAAGTAACTTATTTTGTGTCAGTAAAACAATTTTTTTTTCGCGGTTGATTGTTGTGCACTTGTGCACTATAAACGAAATGAAAGGATCTATATTTTTTTGAAATTGAAACTCTATGTAGTTACGAAATACTAAATGTGACTTCTTTAATTTTTAACAAAAATATCGCTTTATTTTAAATATTATTATTGTAAATAGCGTATATTTATTTCCAGCAAACTTTCCAATTGTCGTAGTTCGGACGCTGCAGTCGTGTTATATTGAAAGTCGAAATACATAAGTGGCGACTTGAAGAAACAATTTATGCTGTTGTGTAACAAAATCACAAAAAAAATGGAAAAAAATGAAAATCGATAAATGCACTTACCTAAATTTGATTTGTGATTGGTATCCAACTGTATTATGTCTAGTTTATGTGCTATTTCCTGTAATTTTTATCGAGTTATGTATCTTTTTGTTTTTTTTTTAATCGTAATAAATATCAAGTTACATAAAATTATTTTTTGTAAAGAGCAAAATAATTTATACGCTATAGCATTTGATACTTCCAGTAAATTCTCAAAATCAATTAATTTGTTAAGTGTTGTTTGTTGTTTGTTTATTTTCCTTCAATATACTAACGTCACTTACAAATACGTCGGAAATTTAACTGAGATTTTTTTGCAACCCACATTTGAATTACGTCGATAGATTGAGCTATACTTGTAATTATCCATCACCATCGGTCAGTTTAAGCATCAAAGCCTCAGACTGTACGAATCATAAACCTGAGCAGTCTGGAGCGGAAATATTTTTTCAAAACTTTCCATCGAAGAGTGGTTGTTAAGATTCTACCGGTTTCAAGGCTGGTTTGAGATACTGTCCATCGCTTCTTTTTTGTTTTTGAATAAATTTAAAAATGCATAATGGAAATTTTTGAAAATAAATACACAAACATAACGTTGGAAAAAACTGCATGCAAAAAAGTGAATTAATTCCTTCACGAACACGAATAACATTATCTTTAAGAAATAAACAAATATAAAGGTTAACAACCTCGTAGAAAAATCTTATTTTCATTGAAATTTTTTGTACAAAATCAAGTCTAATTCATGAGAGTGTTTTGGAATTTGCCTGCTAATAAATAGATGTGTGTGTGTTGATAAACAAAGCAGGTGTGTATATATTGTCTGGGGCATGGAATTTCTTGGTCAGTATGCTGCCATCAGTGAAATTACACTATTACAAGTTTTGCGTGCTCAAGGTTTTTACGTCAATTGAATAATTAATTAAAACCGAAAGAAGAATTCTTACAAATCCAACCGAGGATTCTTTCAGCAAACGTCGATTCTTCCAGAAACTCTATCGGGTTAAATGAAAGTAGTTACAATCGTTTTTATTTGAGATTTAATTTTACGTAACATAAATACTTATATAAGATCATCAGACGTAACTTCCTCTTTAAAATTTACCCCATCATGATAAAATGAATAAACATAGACTTGGAATGTTACGTTTTAGTAAAATCTGAAAGTTTTACCTTTATGAAAACAATGACCAAGCAGTTTTTTTTTGTGGTTACAGTACAAACATTTCCGTTTTATAGTAAACTGAAAATTATTATTTACAGTATTATTACGTATTTACCAGTTTCGCAGTTGTAAAAAATGACAACTTTACTCATAGGTAATCCTTGAAAATTTTGTTATGGACAATATAAGGAATAACAATTTAATAAAATGAGTATACTGATCATCCTTGAAAAATATAACAACGTAAGTAGAAATAACGGAAATTACAGGCTTTCATACAAACTTCCCTTATCAGTTCGAACTTCACTAACTTACACTATTCTGGAATAATCAGCAAAATAAAAATATTATTTTTCAAAACATGGTCTTCCTTTCGCATCAAAATCGAAGGCTAAATTCCTCTCTCAGCAGAGGACTACATAAATTCTACGCATTTACTAGCAGTTATACTTTCGTTTAGAATTAATTTGATGAATGAAAAGGTTTAAAGTGCGTGCAATTTTTGTGTTCAATAATTGCAGTGATTATCACAGTTATATTAATTTTATTTATTAACGAAGTCAAAAATCACCCATATATGTAAAATACAATTTTACTCAAACAATAAAAATCTGCACACATTGTTAAAGGTTAGCTGTAAGGTCATTGTTGTTGTAAAACACTCTTCACTACCATATTATAAAACATGCAACATTAAAGTATTAAAGTGGATATCAAAAAAAAAAAAATGTTTAAAGATAGAATAATTTGTTATCTCAGATAACGTATTTAGTGATTTTGATACTGATTCTTTGAAGTGGTGGCGTCTTCAGCAGAAGTGTGTACTTGAAATTTAGAGGTTGATCTTAACATTGACTTTTTTTAATCTTGTTTTTCATTGTACATTTAATGTATACAGATAACACCCTTACAGTCTAACATGTACAGTCTCCTGTAGTCAGATCAGAGTTAATTGGTTTTTAATAATGGCTTTAAATGCAATCAAGTCGAATTTTTTGTTTAAAGTCGTGCAATTTTAAAATATAAAGTTTTAAGATAGTTTAAAATTATTACAGTCGTGCAAAAAAACCACTGATTACTTCATTTATAATCTGAAGAGGATTCAAGTGGTATTATAAAAGTAACGTTCATAAATTTAATCTTAAATTTTGATAAGAAATTATTAGTTGACTTACTTATGTAATTAATTTTATCAAGTTTAGTATTGTTTGGGTTAAAAAAAATGAATAAGACGTTATAAATTAAATAATGTATATTTCAATTTCCTTTACTTATCCAGAGGTATACAATTTAACTCTCACTAAAATAAATATAATAATTAATAACAATAAGAAGCAACACAAACATAATTGACAATATCACTCTTTTAAATTAACTACACGCTTCCATTCACTCTAAAATCACGCATTCTCCACGCACACCAAGCCCTCTTCCGCGTAACGTAAGAGGTTTTTATCACACTGGCCCTCCGATATCATGCTGATAACGGGAAGTGAGGTATTGGGCAGCTTCTGTCATTTGCCTCAAAGAATGTGTAAGTCCTACTAAATGTCTTCTAAAGTTCTGTGCGACTTGTTCTGCTCTATCTCCATAACAAGCTTCTTGTGATTCTTCTATACCTGAATCGTTCTCGTTTCCAGCATCAGATTCAGAATCGCTGATTGTAGAAGCCGAGGAGTTTGTGGAAGTAACACTAACGGTCGAGGGTCTTCGTACGTGTCCCTTAACTGTAGTAACCGTTGCAGGTGCCTCCTCAGCAGTTTGTCCCTGTCCCCAGAGTAGATCAGCCTTTACACTGTTCAACATGTTATAGATTTGAAATAAATCTACTGAACTCAGCAACTGCTGAACCCCATGTTTTGTCTTTTGATTATGCTTCTTGGGGCACGTTGGGTCATTTTCGTCACCCACTTTCAGATCCATCAAACGACAAGGCACCAGGATTGTTTCGTCCATTGTGTTTACGCTTTTCACGAACTTCTCCATCAAGTTCAATATACTCTGATGAGAGAATTCCGTGTCATCATTACGAGCAATGCGACGAAGGCAATTCCTGGAAAAAAAAAAAGGAAAAATAAGAAAGTCTGTCTCATTCCAGTACTCATCCCTTTTTAGACTATAATTAAAATCTATGAGTAAAAAACAATACACGCATTTACTTTCTACAAATAATTGCCAAAACGCCCTCCAGGGAGAAAATGTCCAATTGACCCAGAAGCCAAAATAAATAGGTAAAGTCTCGAGTGTACAAATTTTGATGTTAAAAAAATATTAATAATAGTACAATGCTTCACTGGCCACAACCGGATTTACTCGTTACTTTGTCGCGGAAAAAGTTTTTCAACTTAATCAACTCGCAGTATTTGTAAAAAACTGAAAATTTCCCCACAATATAACAGAATAATAAGAATAAAAAAAAAGAAACAAAAATTTGCATTTCCAATTACTTACTTTGTTTATACAAAACTGGAACATAATTTTTGCATCTACGTATACTGAGATATGGGAAATACCCGGTATTATTTACTTTTCTTTTCTGCGAGTTCTAAAGGACTGGGTATATTACATCATTTGCACTTATAACCAGTTTTATGGTTTTATTGTTAATTATTATCAAATATAATAGATACGAATTTGATTGTTGTGATTGGGCGTGGCTTTAGGAAGCAATCATTTTTGCGCATTATCAATGAAAATTTGACGAAAATTATACGATATGTAATTTTCCTACTTCCTACTTCATATACAAACACACGAATTAATATAATCATAATGATATTAGTTAATAATCTAAACAAATAATAATATAGAAATGAAAATCAACCTTTAGTTGTTATTCTAATCACATTTAGAAGATTAGAGTTTAGATTAGCAGAACGACGTTTCATATCCTTTTTCGCAAAAAACGCAACATTACGATAACATAAGGTAACAAAAATGATAACGATCTTGGTTTGCTTACACATTATCAAAGTATTTGAAAAAACTCGTATAATCGGAAGATTCCCGAGAAAAATGATTGTTCACTTTTAATGAATTTTTGAGAATGTAGGTTTTTGCATTTTTGGTTCAAAATTTTAACAATAGGTCATTTATTCTCAATTGCATCGACCTACAATTGTGATAAAAACAACAAATGAAAATATTGCAGGCTTTGGAACAATTTCAATAGTTGTGGGTTGATTCTTTGAATTACGGTCCTGTTAATAAAAGTGACTGAAGCAAAATTACCGCGGGGCTAAAAATAAAACATTTTATTATAATTTGGTTACAAAAGGAACTTAAAATTGATGCAATCATCTGTTCCTCATAGTCATACAGTTACAGATTAACCAATAAAAAATTGCCAAGTGAATCGCATGACTTCAATTTCCAAATGCTATTAGCCTAAAATAGATATGAAAACTTCTATACAAAATATATTTGAACTGTTTCTAATTGTAACTAAATTAAAAACAACAGTGAAACCTAGTTTTTGTTAATCAAATTGGTAGTGGTGCGAGTAATTGGAAGTAGGCTAGGGAAAAAAAAAAGACAATCGCATTCACTCATCATTGATCATGTCATTTCTTTAACAATGGGGTGGATCATGTAATTTTGAACGCAATCATTAAAATTTTTGTTAAATACACCTGTTTATGAAGTGTGACACACTTTGATATTGCATAACTGAGGCACACTAGCAGGTGGAATTTGAAATGAACGAATGTTAGCTTTCACTAATAATAAAAATAATGACTATTTCACCAGTTGCCATTTAAAAAATGTTTGGTCGCAGCCACCCCTGATAATATTAAATTAATACAAACCTGCTGTTTTCTAAGCTAGCTGTGATGTTATCGGCATATGAATTCATTTCGAGTTATTTAAAACACTTAACGAAACCACGTAAATTCACAAAACACAATAACAGACAACCAGTTAATCGAAAAAAACCTGAGAATTTGAGTTACTCCTCGCGCTTAACTCTAGAACTCCACCAGTCACACATTAGTGTGTTTTATATGAGGATGACGGATGACAGGAGTGGGGCTCTGGAAAAGGCGTGACGATGTTATCATAAATACAGAGGTCGTGATCTTTATATTTTATTCAAAATATACCTTTGTGTTGGATAAAGTGTCATTTATTGATTGTAACAACACAGATTACATGCATTTAAGCGTATAAACAGAAATAGTTATGTTATGTGATTTTTTAAATCTATTTTCTTCAAAATTATGTGCGGATCGCCGATCTCGTTTGTATCCAGAGTCCCAACAGTCAGACCATAATTCCGCAATCCCATTGGCGATTTCCACATTGGTACTTTCTGATTGGACCCCAGCAGTGTTACCACTTTTTAGGCGCATGTTTTAATTTTCTCAAAATCAAAATAAATTAGTTTATCTTGTTTTAAACAAAATTGCAAAATTGTTATTCTAGTTTATTTGAATGTTTCATCAGCTCCATTTATTGCTTTTTTCTTTCATTTAGTTCATGTGTAGATGGCCGAGAAAAAGAAAAAATTGACCACTATTATAATTTTACTCGTAATTACCAAAGTTAAAAATTCATTGGAAAATTACGTGTTTAAATTTTCCGAAAATTAAGCTTCATTCAAACGATTGATAATAAAATGTTATTGATAAATGGTCAATTATTCACGAATGTCCATTTAAAAAATGTTTTTTTCCATAAAAGCTTTATACAGTATAAAAATATGTTTTTTTGTTTTAATCGCTATTGTCGCTATTGCAGCATTGACTTTCACTGAACAAGTAGAAATGGACTTCGTCTCGTAGGTTTAAGAGTTTAACCGCAATCAGTTTTCAAATTAGATGCAGGTTTTTATTAATTCAACAACAGAATTAACGCAATTGGAACGGATATCGTCCACATTCCAATAAAATTTTAATATGCATATTAAGGAAAACAATAGATGGAAATGTAGTTATTACCATATGTACTAACTATTGTTTCATTTTGATAACAATTATTACAATTTTCCATAACATTTTTACATAACCAAAAGTCAGCTCACATGCGTCTTTACATTCACTTAACAGTGCCTCGTGGATAATAAGTAATTTAAATGTTCGTTTGAGCTTTAAATTATTGTGAGAACAAATATGGCACGGAATCTTAAGAAGTGATACTATACCTAATGCTTTTATTTACAGTGGAGTTGGAAAATATTTTTTTTTGTACATCTGCTATGATTCTTGAAGATAAAGATAATCAATGAATCATTTCTATCATTTCAGTCATTGCTAAAATATAATCAAATTTTTAAATTTTCTATATAAAAATTCTTATGTAACTACCTGTACGATTACGCACTAATCATATGAACAGCATAATTGAGATAAATGTAATTCTCAATATAATCGTAATAAAACGTGAGTGGTTTGAATTATGGCCTTTTAAACAGAATTATATTAAATGTAATCAGTAAAACTGAATTTTATTTTAATAAGGTCACTATTAAAAATGCTTACTTAATATAAATATAATGAAAAGGGTGGTGCAGTATTTTTGACATTAAACCGCCGATTTGTAAGTCGAAATGCGGTTATGTAAACATCCAAACATTTAGCTAACTGTCTTGGTTAATATAAATTATACACTGAATGGCGATTTGGTATATAACAATAACAGTTTGATAGAATTTTGCTGCTTTGTTTAAAATTTATTATTAAACTATTGTTGCATCTCTGTAACAGCGTATGTATTCCTAGTACAAATTTTTATATTGATTTCGTATTTAGAATTGAATTCAACCCGTTATAACGATATTGTTAATTACATGCTACGAATCTGAGAAAATATATATGCCATAATCCTAAATACATAAATACCAAAAGGACAAAAACTTAAAGTGATAGGAATTTTGTCGCTGGGCAGATCTGTTAGAGCTGGCGTGACAAGTTCGCAGATTAATTCGAGTACTTTGTAGTTTGTATCTGTAAGAGATATGTGTAAATAAATATAAAAATAAATAAATAAAATGTCTCGATTAAACTGCAAAAAATTCAAAGAGGTTGTGTTGGTAACAAGCAATAATAAAAAATAAATAATAATAAAACTTCATGATTTTAAAACTTTTCATATAACGAAGAAAACCCAAATTTGGTCAATTTGTTTCAAGAAGACTGCGTAATAATAAACAGATAATTTTTTTAGTTTCGTTTTCTTAATTTTATTAATTTCGTCGAGGTATCCATATGTATAAAAAAAAAGTGTTAAGCATCCAATTATACCTTTAATAAGATTAATCAATTTAAAAATCGTTTGCATTGCAATAAAAATTAGATATATCGATCTTAAATTTTGGATACTAATGAAAGGTAACGAGATTAGCCAATCATTTATTTAAATGGTTTTTTGGACCCTAATCAGTGTAATAACTATAATAACTTTCGTAGCGGTATATGCTGAGAAATAATTCATCCATGATTAAAATTACCCAGTTCCCTATTGTAAATTCCAGGAAAATTATCATTCCTGTGAGAACTCGTTACAGATAATAATTCCATTCATTATTTCGTGAAATATGGAGCAAATGAGGCGATTTATTTTCAGTTATTCATTCGAACAGAATAACAAAATTATTAGATATATGTAAATTGGTAATGGGGATTTACTAAGTATGTAAATAGTATGCGTACTATTAACGAATACAGCAACAAATAAAACTATTATGGGGAAATATGCACCTGCCTAATTATATTCAACCACAAAAAAAAAATCCAGAAGCTTATATAATATCATATAAAAGTTGAAGCGACGGATAAAGTTTCAATGTATCATCGTGATGATAATTATTAAGAAATATTTGTTTTTGTTCAAATATATTTAACAGAATTTGTAAATGTGCATTAAAATTAAATTAGAAATAAATTTAATTCACTTTTTACTTCGGAAATTCTAATGTAACTGAAAAAAAATATTTGTTTATATTCCTAATTTTCAAAACATTTCTAAATTTAAAACTTACATTTTTCCATCTGATTATTTATTTATTTAAAAATTCTCTAAAGTCAGGTAGAGGATCCCACAAATAAAAGATTTAGGAAAGTTGGCATAGTAGAAATTATGATTACTTTTTTTTGTTTTTTGCCATTTATATCTATATTTAAAATGTAAATATAGATATAAAAAACATGGACATACCCTCACATAAACAACTATTTGAATTTCTTGGAAACGCCAAGATCCTCTAAGCAACAACCTATAAGCTGTCTCAACAGTATATAAAAGTAAGATTACATCTTTATTGTCGAAATATATTTATCATTAACAGGTAGATGCTATACGATACAATTATTTTGATATATACAGCGTGGCCCAAGATATATGCCATATAAACATTTTTTACAGTGGAACAGCCAATATATTTTTGTATATTTTGGTAGATCATTTTAAGAGTTAATAGCTTCTGAAATATTGAGAGAGATTTCGACAAAAATATGAGAAATAAAAAACTGTAGTGGTCAGCCGTTTTAAATGATTTTGTGTTGAACTTTGGTGAATATTTTTCTATATATATCCCAAATTTTATATTTTTAGGCGAAGACATTTTCTTAAAATAACAGTTATCTGAAAGATAATTAATTTTATAGTTTCCTCTTTGTATTTATATTGCATTAACCTTCTAACACAAACCTTTCGAATGCAAATTGTTTCTTTACCAAAAATCCACGTGGGACTGACGGATTAATAAAAAATAAAAAAAGATAATTATGCATCTACACACATTTGCGACGATATTTGGAAAAATTGCGGGTAGTTTTCTTACGTGATATTGGTAAAAATATAATACAAATTTTATTAAACTCATTGAAGCGTCACATTCTCATTTAATTATTTATGAATAAGTTCTAGAACAAATTATTTCACTATCAAAAGAGCAAATCAATAAATATCTGCTATACTTTAAGTATGTTTCATTTATTCACAATCTCTACAATTATTAATAACGTGTGTTTAAAATAAGGGGTGTAAATGTTATAGGTCACAATATTCAGTACAAGTGTACCGATAAGTGTTTGTGTTTACAAATAAACTTTATAAACAACAAATATTTTATTATTTGTGTTTATGGTCTCACTTTATGTAGGCACACAAAAAATTTACACATGTCCCAAGGTAATTTTTTACAAACAAATAAAATTTCTAATTATCCAAGAATCAGAACTTATCTTTACACAATTTGATAAAATTTATTGAAGCTGTGAAATTTGTTAAATGTCGGTTAATTACGTCTTTTCTACTTGAATCAGGATATGTAGTGACATACAAAAACCATAAAGTCAATTGTTCTCGTTAAAATTTTAAGTATCAATTAAGGTTTTGTGGTTTTGTGAAGAAATTCCAGTAAGCAATGGTAAACTTCCATAATTACCTCAAAAATCAAATTAACAAAAGCGACAAAATCAGCAATAATAAAGAATGACCCAAATTTTTACTAATTAATTAACACAAATGAGGCTGTTAAATTTGTATTCGTTTACATTGAAGAATAGAGAAATGTTGCAAAGAAGTGTGAAAGTGAAGATTGAATAGCAAGTCCGTTACGAATTTTCAACTTTCCAATGGCCAACTTCAACTGATTAGGCATGCCGTTAATAAAAGAAATTTGTTTAGAGCTTCATAATCATGGACCCCTCTCAAATAATAAAACGGATATGTTGAGTAGGTTAGTTTTCTTTTCTTTTCTTTTCTTTTTTTTTTTTTTTGTTAAAATTCTGATTAAAGTACTTGACCTCTGTGTCTAGACAAATTTCATTCATTATTGCGTTCTTCACTAAGTTCGTTCCGTACAATCTTCCCTCGTAACTGTTTTATCATATTACAAGCAGGTGAATCTCACAATGTATTCGAATGATAGGAAAATTTATTTTTTTATCTCGAAGTCCATATTTTATTATCATGATTTGTCCTTCAGCTTATATTTTGGAAACGATTGTTTATAAATAAATATATCCTCTTTGAATGTGATTATCTAATCTACCAATCAAGATACTAGATTCACATTACATGCCATAATCATTTGCAAATAATTATTATAATTAGGCAAATATATGCTTTATTTTTTGTTAATAATTTATATTCTTTTTTATATGATTTATTTTTTACATAGGCAACCAAATATACAAATGGCACATAAAACAAAATATAGCACGAAAATACACAATTTTGCTTTTTGATCCGAAACCTCAGGAGACACGGTCAAAGTCAATATTTACAACAGAGATTAAAATCTGCAGACGTTTTTATTATTAGTTTTAAATTTTGTCAATGGACTTTGGTTGGTGACTAATTATTATTGCAGGAAAAAGCGGATGAAGCCACTGAGTGTCTTAATTTAATCTATTTAAAAATAAGTGAGCCCAATTTTCTTTTAATGCACGTCATAAGCATCAATTTAAAATATTTTAACGCTTCTCCTTGGTTAAATATATAAAATATTAGGCTGTAGTGTGATGATCTAAAAATAATAATTTTATATTTTTAGATCAAAACAGTATAGCTTCATAGTTTTGGCATACAGTCCATATAAATCAAATAAAGTTTGTATTATTCATATAACAGTTTGTTCTAATGTGTCCGCATTTTTTTGATAATCTCCCGTTTCCGTTGTGATTTTTGTGATTTTTACGATTGGTTAATTACTTGATTTACTTGTTACGGTCCTGGTAATGCAAATTGCTGCATAATGACAGTTGGTATTATTTTTGTAACCAAAAAGACATCGACTTTTTTAAGTTTGTTAACCTGACTAAAACACTTTTTTTTGGGTTTCTGTCCAAATTATCAGAAACGTATATTTAAATGTACTGTTTAAAAATGTAACCTAATTCAAGTGAAAATTAAAAGAAAACATGATTTGGAGGTGAAAAGTATGCCTAGTGTTGCTTATAAAATGAGTTTCTTTCTTTGTTATAAATGTAATACTAACCAGGAAAAGATCATAGAGTTAGACTATTCTCGTTGTGGAATTTCAGAAGTGCCTGTAGATGTTTATAATAATTCACCAACGTTGGAAGTATTACACCTCGAAGGAAATAAGGTGAGTGTATTTCAAATATATATACGTTCTTTTATAACCTCCAATTTTAGTTAAAAGATCTTTCACCTCAGCTTTTCCAATGTATTGACTTGAGGTATTTAAATGTCAGTGATAATGAGATAAGATCCATACCGCCTTTAATTTCAAAACTTAACAGCTTACAAGTTTTAATATTTAGCAAAAATGGTAAGATTCTATTCTGATGCATTACGAAAATAACAAATTTATTGCAGCATTAGTTTTGGAGGGCGTTTCATCCAATATCGATAAGTTAAATAAGTTGACAATACTAGATTTAAGCATGAATGATTTAGGAAAAGTTCCTGAAGCAATCATGAGCTTAATTAATTTGCAACAGTTGTGTTTAAATGATACCGGAATTGATTATGTGCCTGCCAATATTGGACGCCTTTCCAATCTTCGAATATTAGAATTAAGAGACAATAGCTTAAGAGAATTGCCGAAATCTATAAGGAGATTAACAAATTTACAGAGACTGGATGTGAGCGACAACAATTTATCTCAATTGGTACTTCAGTTTTTAATCACATAATTGACTTGATAATTGCATTCTTTATTTATAGACAGAAGTTTGTGAATCTCATGGAAATTTGACTGAATTATGGATTAATGGCAATAATATTACAAAATTGTCACCTTCAATTACTCATTTAAAAAGAATTAACGATTTTGACGCTTCATATAATAATTTACAAACTATACCAAAAGAAATAGGTCATTGGACTAAAATAACAAACTTAATTTTAAGCTTTAATCAGATATCAGTGTTGCCAAAAGCCATAGGAAATCTGCGCAACCTTCAGGTTTTAAAACTTGAATCCAACAATTTAGAAGAACTGCCAACTACAATTAGTAAATTAACAAATCTTGAAGAACTCAATCTACAGAACAATTTCATTACTAAACTTCCCTCGGGAATCGGACATTTAAGAAAATTGGCAACTCTCATTCTGTCAGATAATAAGTTAGAACATTTACCACCAGGTAATGGAAAAAAAAAATTAAAAAGTGATCAGTGTGTTTTGGATCTATATTTAACATAATGAGTAAAGAGTCTATAAATGAACAAAGTCAAAATTCCAAAAAGAATATACATTTACATCTAAATGTACAATTTATATATACTACACGATTCGGTAGTGAAAACCTTGTGACCCTGAAACGTTTGTGCGTATATATATATATAATTAATGTCAGTTTCACTGTTAGCAAATCAACTATTCAAAAAAATATACTTCAAATAATTTAATTTTTTAATAATGGTTATGACATCAACAATAGTATTAGTTACAACGCTTTCGCGGGCGAGTGACTATACAATATTTTATTTTAGAAATTGGAAGCTGCTGTGCATTAACCATTTTAAACGTGCACAATAACTACTTACACAAATTGCCAGATGAAGTCGGACATTTACAAAAATTGACCACTCTGGGCCTTATCGGTAATAAATTGGAATTTTTGCCGATTACGGTCTCAAAATTAACAAATTTAAAAGCGTTATGGCTCACCCCGAATCAAACTCAGCCACTGGTATTTAGTAAATATTTTGCATCAACAGGAATATTCTAGTGGTTATTTTTTAGATACATTTGCAAAATGAGCAACTTCCCGACGGTCAAGTGGTGCTAACTTCCGTTTTGTTTCCGCAAGTCCCCCTGCCAGAGGTGCCTCCGTCTGTGCATTTACCAATGGGGAACCAAACCTATCATATCAGTTTCAACATGGATAACATCCCTACAGAAGCTTCCTTAAGTCGAACTCCCACTCCTCACCATAAAGAGTTGAGGCGCTTGCGTAATATATTGCGCGGAAGCGAGCCTCCAGAAACTCAATCGCCAAATATTTCCGAAATCAAGGAGGCGAAAGTAACGCACATTTCCGGAGATCTATCAGTATCTCAGTCTAGTTTGTTGGACAAGGATGAGGTTGATTTACAACAAAATCAGGTGGTGGAGGCTTTGGAGGTGTTGGAGAGGGCGACGAGAGAGAGCGTGGCCATTTATAAGCCCATTAAAGGAAAAGATTCGCCTTCGACGGGCGAAACGACACCTAAGCAGCCGCCTCCCTATCATATAGCAGCAGCATACTCCAAAAATGCTCATCTGTTTGCTCAGTTTTGTCCGCCTAGTCCTCACGATCAGCCCAAACAGTTCAGCCAGCAACAGCCTTCGAATATCCATCATCCCACTCCGAAGTTTGCCAAAAATCGCCCTGAACAGATTCAGGATTATATTTACATGAAAGAAAATGCGCCAAGTCCCAGCGTGGAAAGTAACGAAACTGCCAAACAAAAGACTGGTAGTCAGAGTAAATGGCCTTTTGGATCTCATCAGATATGTAAAGTTATTGAAGTGGAGCTAGTTGGGTACAGAGTTTTAGGGGACTTTCATATAATGGCGAAAGGAGATGTACGTTGTAAACCTCATTTCAACGCTATAAAAATACTTGCTGTGTAAAGCTAGCTGCAAGTCCGTATAATTTATATAGGCAGCACAACTTTACTCGCATAGCTAAAATTATAAATTTGAAATGAGAAATACTTAACACTAATGACTGGAACACATAGTAAAGTCGGCGTTCAACTCATTAGTGATGGTACTTGATGATTATAGTTTTGACTTGAATTATTTTTAGGGTATATATGTTGACCAAGTACATCCAGCTGGTGTGGCCTACCAAAAATTGCTACCGGGTGACAAGATTTTGAGTTTTGATGACGTTGACTATACAGTAATGGAATCTCACGCTGCTTATGAACATGCATACCAAAAAATCGGTTCAGTTAAAGTCGTAACCGTTTCACGTAAACAAGTGTCTTAACAAAAAAAAAAAATTGGTTTTCGTTAATTTTACTTCTGCATGCCTAAAACTTATTTACTTCTAATATGTTCATTAAATGAGGGAAGTGATTTGAATTTACATCATTCACTTGAATTTAACAACTTGATTAATGTTACCTCATCTTTTTTTTAATTATTATTATTATTATTATTTAACAAGAGGCTGTGAATTAGATTTAAGTTAATGTTAATAACTCAAATTGTTATTTATTTATATATGTACAATGTATTTGTAGCTAGCTCTCTGTCTAATTTTCTATTTGACTGAATTCTTACTTTTTTATATTTCTAAAATAAAACTTGTATCTTGAAACTTCAAATAATGCTTCTTTTTAAAAATCTCCCTCTTTTACATGTTTTAAATACTAGCTGCATTTAATCACTTTCTACGCCTTGCGCAGATAATGACGTCATGTGGTCACTTTAAAGTGTAATTATAAAGAATTTTATTTTGAAATATAATTAAGTAACCGGGCTTGTTCACCAATTTCAACTTAAATAAGCTGCGTGTCGGTGAAGGAATATTTTTAAAATGAAAGTGGAGCGATTAGATTTAATCATTGTATTGGCAATAAAAAAACATGAAAATTTTGGTGAAAAAAATCTAAATCACATTTGTTTACTAATAATGAACAATCAGATTAGATCTGGACAATTGTAAACATTTACATGAGAAAAATTAAAATTGTAAAAATTAAGTATGTATATGTAAAAAGTATAAATAAAAACGTTTCTTAGGAAACAACTTCAAATAAAAAGTTGAATATTTGTATTTGTCCAGCTCCAATTTGGAGACCATCTTAGCTTCAGATATAAAATAAAAAATATCAAGATTTAATCTTGAATGTACCACGAAGCAAAGATACTCTGAATTTTATGAAAATCATCTTAATAATTCTAAAAATTGACAACTAAGCAGAGACTTTGTCGTTTTTCTTTTTTAAAACAATATCTTTTACGTTCAAGTGAGCAACTTTCTCTTTGCGTTTGGGTGGTACTGACTGCTGACAGAAACGTTTGAAAGCTTCCAATTCTCTTTCATCTGCATCCATGTCATCTTCTAAAATATCTTTAGGTGTAAATACATTGTCTACAATAAAAAATGCCAATTAAACAGGACGAACATTTTTACAAATTTTACCATAATGTAAATCATCTTTATCGAAATTAAATTTGTCCGAATTATTAGCTGGAATAATCGAGACTTCAGCTGTATGGCAAGATTTCTTGTTGTCCAAGTCATTTTTCGTCGAGTTCTTGTCAACTTTCGTTATTTCAATACCCGGTAATCCCGATAAAATTTCCTGAGCATTAAAAGGTGATATTCTCGAGAATTCTGAAAAATTACAAGAAGACATGTAAGTTGTGGGAACCTCGGGCCCGAGAACCGGTTTCAAATCGGGCAGAAGATTCGGCATTGGCGATCCGCTGTTTAAACTTTGCTGCAACCTTGAACTCCTAATAGTAACCATGCCATTTTCATTTTTAAAGATGGCCGCTTGTTGACATTGACCGCCTCCTAAATCTGGTATCATCTCAGGCTCATGTCTGTTATTTTGCATATTTTGAAATATCGGATTTTTTAACGTTACCATTGATGGTTTGTTACTAGTCGGAACAGCCTGAACACCATTTTGCAATTCTCTCTGTTTCTTATTACGTTTTCTTCTATTCTTTTTGCTCGCTGCAGTGGTTCCGTTTATAGAAGTTACACTTGACTGTTTAATTAGTTTTTCTGTATCAACAACAATAACTCCGGATTTGCTGACGGGAATATTGGAGTTGTACGGAGGATTTTCAATGTTGCTTGTTTTGTAATTTCTATCCGTCATTGGGCCATCCACTTTCGTTATTGTTATTCCTGTGATCAATACAATTAATACAAATTTATTTACAAATAAAACGTTACGATACCCGGTGGTAATTTCAGCATTGGTATGTTGATGTCAGCCTCTTTGCTACTCTTGTCTTTTTTAACATCTGTTTTTTTAGAATTAATTTTTGTGTCACCTTGTTTATTCATGTTTATATTACCGTTTTGTTTGTTCTTTTTCGCATCAGCGGATGTATTCACATTGTTGACTGGATCCACCGCCAAAGTCACCCTTAATTCTTTTGTTATAACTGTATTGTTTGATTGTATAGGTTTGTCATTCTTGTTCTTTTTCTTTTTAGTGTTTGTAGCTGCATTTACTTCTAAATTAACAGTTTTTCCCACATGATCTTGCTGACTTTTGTTCTTTTTATTTTTCTTATTTTCAGCTAACTGTGCCTCGTTACCATCATGGCCGTTAACAAGAGTGTATAAAAGCTTATCTTGATCGGGTGTTGAACCCTTTAACGTTATTGTAACTGTAGGCAACGAATTATCATTTTCAACAACCCTTTTAATTGTCACCATGGCAGGTATGGTTTCTTCCATTAGTTCGGAATTAGTTTCCTCCTTACACTTGTTTTTCTTTTTCTGTTTCTTGCTTTCTTTTTTGGAGTCTGAAAATAAAATTCAACATACATGGATACATACGTGTAAAAATAACATTACTTTTAGCAGCTTTTTCGGCTAATTGTCTAGCTAATTCTTCGTTTCTAAGTCTTTCTTCAGCCTTCCGTTTTTCTTCTTCTTCCTTTTTCCTTTCTTCTTCTTCAAGTCTCATTTTTTCTTGTTCCTAAAATAGGCACATGTTTGTTAGACAGTAACATAAATAAATACGATTTACCTTCTTATGACGCTGCCTAGCCTTCTTTGCTGCTTTTTTCTCCGCCAAAGCTAATTTATCAATATTGGTATTACCCTCAATATAATTCAACAAACCATGAATATCATTAATTAATGGATTTGTATTAAGATCGTCATTACTAGTAGGTGTAGTAGTTTCACTTACAGGGTGATTGTTTTTTGAGGGTCCCGCGGGTGATTCGGCCTTATTAACGCTGATTTTATTATTTGTAGTGTTCGTATTTAATTTGGCATTATTTTTGGAAGCGACGTTGCTGCTGACATTTTCATTTCTCTGATTCAGCCTTATTCTTAACCTATTCCGCGTTTCATTTGTTTTATGTACATGTGAAGTCTGCAAATATTTCATTTTTAAACACTGACTTAACGGCCTTATCATGCTATTTACCGTGGTACCGAATACCTCGCAAAAAGTACAGTCGCATTTTTTCGACTCTTTATGATGATCACAAGTATCTTGATACGCTTTTTTAAATTCTATATAAAAACGGTAAATATTAGCATTTTGTTTATCATAACTTAAACGTGAAGTCACCTGATTTTAGTTCCTCTTCAAGTTTACAACTATGGCCGCAAGGGAAAGTCATCCCAGTATTTTTACTCGACGTATTTGTACCTCTAAAATACAAATTGTACTCAGAAAAAGTATATATATATATAATGGAGAAAAAAAACTCACTTAGAATTCTTAGTTACGTCTATTCCTTTGGAATCATCTGATTTAGGGGGTGTTTGTTTAATTCTTAAAAAGGAAGAGAAGTTAAATTTTGTGAAATGTCTGTTATATTAAAAAATATCAACAATTTTCTAAATATTCATTACATGCATTGTAGAAGGTAACATTTTTTTCAAAAATATCAAAAATTTTTAAAGTAACAATCACAATGTAAAATGTCATAAAAAAAAATGCTAGAAAAAAATTAAAATTGTTAACACTATTTTCAAATCGAGTTACGCTCTGCCTCGCTGTTCCAGTCTATTGCTCAAGTTACACATTATAAATCAATAAAATTTTTGCATTAAATGAGGAAATATTTAATACTTTCATAATCATTATTTACAACTTACATATTTTGAGAGAGGGTAGGTCTGTCTGGAACTTTTGTAGATTGTTCACATTTATTTTCCTTGTCAGTACGGGGTAAGGAGTTTCTATATTTTAGAAAATTATAAAACGTTTTTCTGGACATTTTTGTAACTTCAAGTTCTGGAAATGCCATTTTTGTAACGTCAGCGTCATCATCATCGTCATCAATGAGATCATTTTTAAAAACCGGTGGTTCGTTAGCAAGTTTTGGACTCGGGTCTTTAGAGATTTCGCCGTTACTATTTTGATGACGCTTCAAAGAATTTGGATTTGAAATAAATGAGTTAGAGGTGTCAAACTGAGAGTGTGATGTATGCCTTCTAGAATTTTTTGGATTTGAGTTAGTGGACATTCCCAATTTAACAATGTCGATATTTTCAGATATGATCCTAGACAAATTTTTACAATTATTTCCATCTAATTCAGCAAGAGCACGCCCTGAAATATGGTAATTGTAATTGAAAAAATATTATACCAGTCAGTAATTTACCATTAATATGTTGTTGAAAATGATCCAAATCTACTTGTTGCCTGCAAAATCTACAAGAAACTTTCATACATTCTGATACCATTTTATTTTGACTATTTTCGAGTATAGATTTGTATTTAATTATTAAACAGTCTTCACAAATGCATTGTCCTGAATCATCCAATGTAGCATCAGGTAATACTAAACTTTTATTACCCACTAAAGTAAACAACTGACAATCAAACAATCGAATATCTTGCATAGCTTTTCTGAAATTTCAAATTAATAACTTTTGACGAAAATGTTTTGACTGCTTACTCTTCGGAAGTTCGGTCGATCCAAAAATTTTTAGATAAAATTCGTTTGTGAGAAGACATCATTTTGTTATCTAAACCCTTAAACTTTGCCCCTAATTTATTCGCTATCACACCACTAAAAAAATTAAATTAATGCAAGAGTTTTTTAAAATGTTGTAATTTTACTTAATTCCCAACATCTGCGACCTCCATAATTTATGCAGTTCAGTTAAAACAGTATAAATTCCAGCTGCTTTAATTGAAACATTATCTTTCATCTAGAAAACAGATTTACAATAGAATTTGTTTGACAACATAAACAATAATTTTTCACTTTTATCAACTGTTCCAAAAGCGTAGGAAGACCAAATTTTGTGCCAAGTTTCATATAAAAGTAACACACACTGCTTCAGTAACATTGCTTTTGCATGGACACATTCAATAAATGCAAATTTTGAAAAACGGACAAATTTCGTTGTGTACTGCACATGCGTTTCTCAGTTGGTTCAGGGATTATGGGTATTAGTTGGACCAGCTAAATGCTTTTCGCACACCAGGTTAGGTTAGGATTAACATGAAAAATTCTGACATCACTAGACACTCACCTGTTCAAATTCATGCACAACGTTTTGAACATACGTAGTTTCATAAAAATAGTACATGAAAATTGAGGTGTTAAAATCTAACCAGCCTAACTTGTAGGTGTTTATTAACAATTTCTCTAATTCTGGGAATATTTTGCAAATGTTTTTTGTGGCTGATAAAAATGCTTCATAATAATAAAATAAACCTGAAATATGAGATTTTTGTACTACTTTGTAGAAGAGTTAAATGAAAAATGCTCACTTTCGATAGATGCTTCTACATTAGTAATTTTTTGGTGTTGTTTATGAGCGAATACTGTATATTCTCTTACCAGAGAAAATAATCTAAGGCAAAGTTGGATCTGATCTTCTTCCATTAAACTAAAATTATTCTTTAGTGTTATTTGATGGAAATAAAAATGATACATACCTGCACACAATACTTCTCATATCAGCAATGAAATACGGTGATAAAATTTCTTGTTCAGGATCTGGATCACTTGTCATACAGTATCTATACACGAAACACAAATAATGTTGCAAATCTGTCCACTGTTTAGCTGATTGTGATTTCATATCAACAACCTTTTTAAAAAAGTCTAAAAGTATCCTCTTTTCAATAAAATTGTACTTCTCATTTTCATTTGTGGCTTCTATTTCAACCTAAAACAAACTGTTTAGATTAAGGTTAATTTTAGAGTAATAAAAGAATACATTCTCGTTATCGTTCGTAACCAAAGCTGCTCTTATAATTTTGTTTATGTTATCCCTTGGACGATCATATAGAGCCTTCAAAAATTCGAATGAATAAATATTTGATGGATCTTCAGGTGATTGATTTGAACCCATTTCAAACTTGTAAGCAAAAAAGCGACAAGTCTGCTTTATCATGAGAAATTCAAGTGAACTTAAGTTACTCATGGTTAACCCTACACTTGAAACCAATTATTAAAGCCACGATAAAATTTTTGCTTTTATGGCAAACTAGAGTCACAGCACAAAAATAGCCAGCATCTGATTTGTAAAATGGAGATATTGTCAAATGTCAAACAATCATCCATCTTCCTTTCATTGCATCATGGGAAATGATTACAGCGACCTTCAAAAGTTGCAAGTCTGTTGATTGAAACATCGATCACCAGATGGCTACACGTCAACCGGTACCACCATCAATGGTACTAAATTTCGAATTAACAAACATCTTATTTCCAAATTTATCAACAATTAAAACCAACAACTAAATTATTAAAGCTTTTGATTCATTAATTATTTCCTTACAGTCAGAATTTTTTTTTTAGAGAGATTACGGTACTTCTGTCTTGTTGAATTATGTTAGGTACTACAGCTGCGATTCTGCTAGGGATGGTAGTTAAAATGATGGATTTGATAAAGAGAAGTGGTTCTCTAACTAGAAACGGCTACCAGGCGTGCTGGGTACTACAGTATGGTCGAGTAGAGTACGAAAGGAATGGTTTGATCAGTACTCGTCAAGCAGTGGCGGTATTAAAGTCAAAGCTAAAGCCGCTGAGTGGGTTTGATATGTCAGATTTTTTTAATTTCTAGTCGCGCACTTTCAATTGAAATGAATGTGGCTTAAGTCAGCTATAGTGATACAAAAATGTGACTTAAACTGTTCTATTATTGGAGTACTAGGATCGTACTGTTAGGGTAAGTTCTGTCACAATTTTCTAATTAGGATTTTAAAACCGCAGTTGTGAATGTTTACGTTTAATTGTTGAATGATAGACATTGTGTCTGAATTGCTTTATTGTGTCTTTTTTCTCCTAGTTGTGATTTATAATCAATTATTATACAAGTAAATAGAACAAATTTGCATTTACGCGCGTAAGTGATCGAATAGAATGAATAATTAAATAGTAATTAATTAATTCATTAAAATAGTTGAGAATCAGAGTTGTGCTTAATTAAAAAAATGTAACATCCTTCAAAAAAAATATATATATATATATAATATAGAGAGGATGCAATAAAATAATTACAAAAATCTATCGATGCAGAATATTGCATAAGAGGAGCTGGACGATCTTGTTATTACACAACTTCTTAAAAATAAACTTCTTGCATCATAATGTAACTCCATATATTATTTAGCAAAATCGTCAATTTTTAAAATGTTAGATTATACGTAAAATCTGATAACTCATTCAATGCGTTCGCAAATTAAAACAATTTACAAACAAGCGGATAACCTTCCAAGTTTGGAGCGTTTAGCTAAATCCATACAAAGATATTCAATTAATAACAGGTCGAAAATGATCACAAGAAGGTCAAACAATAAAAACGATAACTGTTTGGCAAACACGGAAATGACATTGAATATTTTCATTTTGCCAGATCATAGCACAAGGAAGAGCCGTTTAGATAATTGTTGGGATCAAATTAATCGGATGGAAAAAATGTGAAAGACATCCGGGTGTGCACATTGGCTCAGAAAAAATTAACCGGATCTGAAATACAGTCTCTTGATACCTTTCTTTTTCTCTGTTGCTTAATAATAATAATAATAATAATAATAATAATCATGGCATAATGATTATTTGGGATATTTGTGAAACAAGTACCTATACTGTGTGAGAAACGAATCTTTTTGTGTCTTCTATTGCTATAGCTAACGTTTAATTTAAATTGTCATACGCACACACAATAGCTGAGAATATTCACCTAGCAATACCGGGTATTATTTAAAAAAATATACAAAGGCTGCATTACTGTATTAGTATTATTATGCATCTATTACATTTACCATGTAATTATATTTCTTGTAGAAGTTGTAATAATCCACAAACCGTTCTATGATTGTTATTGCAATAGTTGTAAACTAGACTTTATTTACAAAATGCACTTTTAATTTATTGGCAATTATAAAAATATATACAGGATGCTGCAACAAAAACTTTACCATAGTAATTACAGCTGTCCTCTGTACATTAATTAATGTTTTCCCATCTGTATTTATTTTGTCTTGTATTTTTTATTTTTCCAGTTATGAAATGAGATATATCCTTTTTCACCATGAATTGGAAAGCCCACTCATGTTAGTCATTGCTTTCGTCCAACTGAAAGTATGTAAATTTTTAGATATCAACCCAGCACAATCGCATTGTTTTCTAAAACGACATCCATTATTAATTAGGTGTGCGATAAATATGACGAAAATTTAAAGTGCAGTGCTATTTTTGGCGGTTCGTTAACACAGTCCAATTTTTTAGTTAAGCGAACCGTGCATTAAACATAAACATTTGTCATTATTATCAATGGAAATAAAAATATTTCGGCGATTCACCCGGTTTATGGTTGAAAAAACGTCAATGTTGAGTAACGGTATATATTATTAAAGTATGAGATTCGACTGATTAATTCAGCCGGTGTGAAAAAATCGTCACTTTATGGATGTTGGAACCTTTTATGAAAGGTTCTGGCCGATTTCACAGGTTCATAGTTACGAACGAGAGCTCTTCAGCGTTCACTGGTCATGGAACTGGGGACAGTTGGGACAGGCAATGATGCAGACATGATGACCGTCATGGTATTGTGTTATTAAAGGTACAAGAAACCTTAAATTCGTATGTGGACTTAAACTGAACGTGAAAACGTCTCTCTCGAAGGATGGCGTTCATCATCTAGTTTTTTGTACCCATTTCCGATTGTCCACAATTTTTAAATTGGTTTTTTGTAACGTTCTATTTTTATTTTCTCATTCGATACGGAAGGAACAATTATATAATCTTAATATCGTGTGGGTCCTGCGCATAAATTATTGATTGTGATTTCAGCGATTGCCATCATTATCGTTTATAAATAATAAATTATGTCAACGATCAAAGGAGCAGTGCCGTAGTCAGTTTTTTCATGATTCTAGTTAGTGGTAAAAGTTTTTGCAAATTAATTATTGCCAAAGGTTTTGGAAAAAGGTGAAGGCTTTTTGGTGGGGTCAAAAATGCGAATCTCGTCAAGGTTGCAATGGTTGCGGCAGGATCAACATTACAGTGATGATGCTACATGTTCACCTTACTGATTAAATAAAGCGCCTTATAGCTTCTTCATTTTGTTCTAGCTCTTTGATTTAAAATTTCAACCGCTATAATTGGCAGGTAGAATTCCGGTAGCTACTTATACCTAATCTTTAACAAGTTTAGCGATTTGATAGATTTATTAAACCGAAATTAAACTTGTACATATTTCATACACCTTAGTTTCGATAAGAAACTAGTTAGATTTGAACCTTGGATTCTCGAACACCTAAGCAATAAATTACTTTTTTCTCAATTTCTGTGACAATACATAAACTTGAATTAAGGTGTGGGCCTTTATAAATACACATTTGCATAAGTTACAAGAGAAAAAATTTTGCAAACAAACATTATTCATAATATTTAAATACAATAACATTCGCAACGCTTTTACCGTTTTAACCTTCGTGAAATAATAATAATTAAGGGATAACAAACTATTTCTTTACTTAGAATATACAAAATCCAGGCTTTCACACAAAATAAACTAGTTAATTGTTGAGACATAAACAAGTTTCTGTACTAAATAACATTATTTACCCACGGACATGTCGCTGTGACATAACTTGATAGAAATTGAGGATAGGTACTTAGTACCATAGGCGTCAACGTTAAACTTATCTCGGACAAATGTTTGCCGTTTAAAATATTTATTCAATTAATTTACTTCAGGCTCTCACATCGTTCCGATAAAACCATATTTGCTTACACCATAAACCAATTATCTCCCTTAATTACTTTTGTTATGCACTTTTTCTAACTGCATCAATAGATTTCATGTTCATGGCAAACTTGGTTTCGTTTTTATTTCACCAAGTGATACACATTTACCAGCAGGACTAATTTCCAAATTTTGACATTTTATTCAAATTATTATATAAAATTCAAATTACACAATATATTCTATAATTTTTGAAATGAATGAAACAATCACTTAAAATTAAAAACAAAGATATGTTACTGAAGCTACAGATTTCGAAAATATTAACTTAAAAGATGTTAAATTTTCCGAATTTTTTTTTAAATTGCTAACTTTTTTGTGGATGGTGTTAGGTGAACGTTATTGTTAGTTTTTGGAGATGTTTGGTGTTGTTTCGACATTTTTTAATACTTTAGCAGTGCTGAAAATGTAATTTGTTTTCAGTTTGCATTACATGAATATTGAAAATTTCGCTTTCGTATCTCGAGGCGATTATCGATGGAATGTAGTTATAGCCTGTGCCACATATTTCAACGTGTTTTATCATAATAGTAATTCCGATGAATTTCATGAATCATTTACATTACGTTTAACAATGTATCCCTTAATTATAGATTTTCTATCAGAGTATTTGAAAATATGGAATTTGCAAAGCGAATGTCACGCACAATTGATTAATTAGGTCATTGTCGGAGCTTGTTCGTAATAACTGAAACCAAATCAATTAAATTTACACGAATTCTCTTGTCTAAAACTACGATTTGAACGCATTAACCGTGTATAAGGCCACACCTGCAACACTTCTAATTACTTCGGTAAGTCAAGTGACTTGTAATTATTATACAATTATTACTGTTCATTCAAAATTATTAATCTTTTTAAAATGGCAACTGCTGCACTCTAATTAATCCGTCTATTTGTTCATTTTTCAAATTTACATAAACTTGAATGTCAATAAGAGTTAATAGTTTTATTATGTAATCAACTTGGTGATATTTAGAAGAGACGAGTTAGTTAATAGCGGTAATGAGAATTATGTCCTTCTTTGATTAGCAAAATACTGCCCATTAGCGTTTTGGAGGCGATAATCCGATCAGATGGCGCCATCGATACTTTTTTGCTTTTGTAATATACCCACTTTTTTTGACGTCACTGTGTGTGGAAAGGTTCATTGGAATTTGGCAGCATCAATATGGTACACCTATGTGTCGGAAATACCTATTCCATGTGAAGGAGTTTTAAAAAAAACCCGTTTAGGTGGAGGCTGAAGAGAAATTTTACGATCATGATTATTGTTGGTCAATAAAATGTTTTGTACTTGGTAAATCTCATTACCCTTAACCGTTATAGATTAATTTTGAAAATGTGTTATGATCATATACGTTTCTTAATAATTAATTATATTTGTATTGCATAATTGAAATTCCAGTGTACTTTCTACATTGAGAAAATATTACACAACAAATACTGTAGTGGCCAACTTATAATTTAATGTCAGTTCACCATTCGCCTTTAATAGCATAACTCCGTGTGAAAATGTATACCTGGATCAATTCACACAGATCATCCCACAAACTCTTATTGTTTAAAAAAACGTCATTATTATTTTTCGTCCGACGGATACATTTTTCCACGAAACACGGAATCGTATTATTATGCATTAGAGCTATCAGACAATCATGGGGTGCCCCACATAATCATCTGCCCAGTGGTCATAACAAGGCGATGAAACGAAGCATAAATTCGTTGTCATTCTGACTTAGTTACGTTTCAGCTAAATCACTTAAATTGGCTTTTTTTTTTTTTGTTGCCGAGCCGAAATCTTGCGGTTTTGGTCTTACTCATCTCCCAAATTCTTCTGAAACACATAATTGTAGAGATATTATTCAAATTTAAATAATCACATTAAAGATGCAGGAATGTATATATTATAATTAATAACAAATACACTTAATTATTACAAATTACAGGTCTGCATTAGTACACCTGTTATTTTGTAACCTGAGGTGTTTATTTTTGTTTGCTGCTTGTCGTTAAGTAAGAGTATTTAAGTCGGTCCGACGCTTTTGTAACTTCTAAGAAGAGATGCTTGGCCCTTTCAAGCTGAATCAGCCACGATGACTAGACAAAATATTGACTTGGTGCTCTACGACTTAATTTTTTAATAGTGAAGAGTTAAAAACATTGGCCTCATGGATATCTGATTGTCAGTAAACTGTACATGCAGTTCCAGCCAAAAAGAAATCCTAATTCTATTCATTAGAACTTTTTTAACTTATCTAAAAAAATTAGCAACAAAACTAAATTAGAGCGAATCACTCTCGTTTTAGAACTATGTATTCCATTCTTTTCATTATTAAGTACTATTGAAATGCTGCGCAATTTTTATATTCAATGGTAACACTTTTGTTATCATAAACGTATGTTGGAAAAGTTAATTAAATCCAACAAAAGGTTCAATAATTTTTGATAGTTTTGTTGAGCTTACGACCAAACATTATTAACGTGTTTGAATGCGGTCCATGAAGTTTATTACTCTCCATTTAATTCAAACTTCAGAGTACATACAATGTGACGATTAGCTCTATTGATCAAAACCAACTTACATAACAAAGTACATTTAAATACAAACTGAAAATAACATTTCTGGTTTTTACTTTAAGTGAAAATCATGCGAGTTGAATTTACGTAACAAGCTGACGAAGAGGATAAACTGCAGTCACCAACTTTGGAAGCAAATGAAAGTGGTGTTACAAATAAGGAAGACATTATTAAAATGTAAATGACTGTAATCAATCGAAACAATTGTGATAAGTAAAAGAATTGATGATTAAATTTTAGCTTAACTGGTTACTTTCTAAACTCATTTGAGGCAGAGGATGGGTCAGTTACGTGACACAACAATAAAGACTTAATCTTCCCCAGAATGTTAGAAAGTTTGTCCAGGAAATGGTTGATTTGTTTTCTAATAATGAATTTTTACTTCACACAATTTAATATGTCTTGTCCTCGAGATAATTAGCTATATTAACTACAATAAAACCATCACTTCAGGGTATTAAAATAGTTTTCATTTCAGTTGAATTACATGTCCAAGGGAAATAAAAGAATCGTAATTTTAAAACCATCAGTGGCGCAGAGAACTTAAAAAATTACATAATGATTATTTTTCTATAAACTTTTTACTATTATTTAATAGACATTTTTTTATAGTTTGCATCTCAAATTATATATTAATATTTTCATTATATTTACAATTAAAAAAAGCTCCGTAGTTTAATGGCTTTAGCTTGCGTTTATTTAAAAATGAGAGTAGATGGCGTAAGTTTGTTTTAATTTAAAAGCAAACAAAAGCTATTATCTTGCTCAACCTTTGTTCGAGCCAGTTGCATGATAAAGTCATTGTTCAAATACAGAAAAAAAAAACAATAAAGGCCAAATTGGGGTATTATTAAAATCATTTATTGTTATTTTATATTGGAGAAAAACTTAATGGTCTGTAAATTCGTTGTATAGAATTTTAAAAAAATATCAAAGTCGTAAATAAAAATGTGAACAACTGGAATTTGTTTTTTTTTTTAATGTAAATTAAATGTGATAAATGGAATTCTCTTGTACAGTTTTAGTAGAGAAGATCTACGAGACCATTTGGTACTTACCTTAGTAATAAATATACTGAAATTAATAGTGTTGTATAAAGAGTTGCTTAAATGCAATTGAGAGAAAAAATAATAACCTGTTGGGTTATATTAAAATTTTTTCAGATAAGATCAGCATTTGCCATATGTTCCCAATGAATATAATCTCTGCAAAAATTGGAAAAACAACTGTATGCGATAATGTTCATGAATACAAATTTCAACATTACTACCAAAAAATCTGCCGTGATGTTTTATTTTCAAAGAAAAATTGTTGATAACATATAATTAATCGATTGGAATGCTGTAGTCTCACATGGTTAATTCACATGATAAAACATTTAAATTAATAAATTGATGTTAGTTATGAGGTTTCTCATTAAAACCAGTTTTAGTGTAAGAAGTAGAAGAGGGTTATAAAAATGACACAAGTCGTCCTTTAAACAGATTGACGACACCTCAAATTAATAGAGGTCCATAATAACTGCTAACTAAAACACGAGCACTTTAATAAACAATAACATTTTTGTACCAATTTACAATTTTATTGTTCATTGTCATAAAATTGTTGAATGTTTCTCATATACTTTAACCATCTTAAGATGATTTTTGAATTAGAAGAGTATATATCTAGAAGTTGTTAACATTCTTTATGTACATATTCTTCGATTGTAGCAGAAAGCAAGTTATTTCAAGGCTACAGTAATTTCAGAATTCATAGAACGTACGAACTTGTCCTCTGACGTCTTTAACAAAACGAAAAGTTCGTTTAAAGGTAGCAAGTTTCAATCCCAGATGTATCTATAGATTTTACAATTGCGTAAAACCAGTTAGTGATGATAATTTTAGTTTGATATGATTTTTTGTTGTAGCAAATGAAGTGGTTCCGTAAACAGGGCGAAGCGCCCAGATTGCTTAGTTTGTCACCTTTAAGAACTTCCGAGTCTGAACAAACAACAAATTTAGAAATTTTGACGCCTCCGAAACATGTCAAGCGAAGATCGCGACTGGGTAAACTAGTTTTATTTATTCTTATAACAAGCACAATTGCAGATTCATTTTTCTAGAAATGTCACCAGCAGTGTGGGCCCGTCGGCAGAACAAAAATGATACAAACTTTTATAATGTAGAAGACAGCGTAATAATAATAGAAAAATCGGATAGAAGACGTTACAAATCACAACCGAGAAGTCTTAGAACGAGTTGTATAGGAATTTCAGACAGTGGCCATTATAGGGAAAAACGGAACCCTCTTTTAGATAGAGTGAAACATACAAGACTCTCTTGTTTTAGATCGAACTCTAATGCTTCAACGATAGTGGATGTGCCTTCGTGTAGTTCTGTGTCAAAAAACTGTAGTGATAACGACGCTCAATCTAGTGATAGTCAGAGTTTAGATTTAGAGCTCTTAGGTGTATGTTCTAGTGATAAACAATATGATAGCCTATCACGAGCGTCATGTTTTACTGCCAAACTACGTGCAATGTCCGAAAAGTATCTTCAATCGTCTACCAATAAGTTCCTAAATAAAATATATAAAAGTCAGCCAGGGCCCCTTGCCGAGTCAACACCTGTAAAAAATCCACGTAGAAAAAAGAATATCCGAACCAAACTGCGAAGCTTCTCTTACGGCGCTTTACCAGGATTAGAAGAATTCCAAAAAACGCACGAACCGCTTTGCCAAGAACCCGACAGAGATATTTTAGACGATGAAGATGAACGTTTGCTTTTGGTAGATAATGAGGATTGCGATAGTGGAATTATCATTAATGATTCTGGTTTATCCTCCGGACTAGATAGCGATACATTTAAAACAGATTCCCAAAATAATTCGCTACTGGAATTCAAAACTCACGATACAGAAATCAATCGTAGCTCCAACCGAAGAAATCATCCACAAAGAGCTCTGTCGCTTGATAGACGAGAGTTCAGAAATATATACCATCACATGGACAACAAAAATGAAACAATTTCGGAAACACCGACGATCTTGATACAGCTTGTTAAGCAAAATGCTGATGATGAATTAGGAATTTTCTTAACCAAAAGTAAAGACATTTTTCATGGATTTTTTGTAGCCCATATAGTCCCGGATGGAGTGGCTGCAAGGTAAGAATTCAATTTCTAAATACATAATTTATATCAGTTGCTGAATTTTACAGGCAACCTGGTTTAATGATAGGAGACGAAATAATAAGTATCAACGGTAGAGATCTTTCTGGATTAAACATGGCTGAAGCAAAACAGTCTTTATGTACCTCAAACTTACACGTCGACCTTCTTGTGTCTCGCAAACACGAGACGAAATCTATGAAAGAAAGTTTCGTTGATTTTGACAGTAGACATTCAGAAATAACTTCGAGTCCATTGTACAAAAGGCAACATTATTTCCAAAAAAATAGTAGCAGTCACGGTAGTTACAATAAAGTTCTCAAGCGAGTAACTGTCGGTTCAAATTCTTCAAATCAGTCAAAAAATAACGAAACACCGTTTCCATCTAGTCCTCAATCGCAAGATTATGATCCGAATACCGAAAAATTTGAGAAACAAGAACACAATCTTAACACTACAACCAATTTTTGTACTTTACCTCGACGGCCACGTTCTACAATATGCACCTTTCATACAGTAATTCTCGAGAAAGGGCCAGGAAAAAAATCTTTAGGTTTCACGATAGTAGGTGGTAGAGATTCACCCAAAGGCGCTCTAGGGATTTTCGTTAAAACAATTTTAGCCAATGGGCAAGCAGCAGAAGATGGTAGACTCAAAGCAGGTACGTAAGGCTGTATCACAATGAAAACTTTCTCATGTAATAATTTTGAAGGTGACGAAATTTTGGCGGTCAACGGTCAAGTATGCCATGACATATCTCACGCTGACGCCGTTCTTCTTTTCAAAAGTGTTAAAAACGGACCAATCGCACTACACGTTTGCAGGAGGAATAAATCAAAATCGTTGTAAGTTGTCGAAGTTGATGGTATTAACAATGTAATAACAAAATTCGCTGTTTCAGGTCGACCAAAGCAAAATCTTGTACAAACCTTCAGTCCAATACATAGAAATTTCATTTATCAGTTAGTATTACAGTGACCAAATATTTATATCTCGAAACATTTAGAAATACTACGCCATAAGCATAAAGAACTGAAATATTCGTAATTACATATTTTCTACTTGTATTTACTTGGGTTTTGTGATATGTAATTGTATTTTATATAAGTTTTTAATAAAATATTTTGATAGTGTTTTTTGTTTTTTTCCTCTCCACGCCAATTTATCTTGGCAATCTCAAAGATAACGTAGCCAAAGCTATGAAACTGACCTCGAGCTTTGCTCATTAGTGGAATATTTAGATTATCTGAGACTGAGTCATTAACGGGGCACATATTTTGAATATGAGATCTATCGGAATGATTTTTATACAACGCTTACTTGTTGATACACGATAATGAACACTTAAACAAAAATATTTGTCTGGAAAATGACCCATTAAAAAAATGTGTTGGGGTAAACATATATTTTATCAATAGTTTAACTGAATAATTACATTTGTGTACTCAATGTACAGTTAATTACTACTAAAACTTGGCGCATATTTTATCAACATGGCGCGTGAAATTTCACATGTTCGACGCAATGTTTCTGAGAACGGTAATTGTTTCCTGATTATGTGTTACCCAACATAGATGCGTGCAATATCGGTTGCTTCCGTGTATGAACACTTTTAATGAATCGAGTTTGCCACCTATCGGCAACATTGAAAATTACGTCCCTTAAGGTGGCAAACGGTAGTCCTCTTAAAAAGACTCGACACAAATATTTGGGTTTAAATCTGAGATTCACTAGGTTTTGATTAGAAATGTAAAGGAATCAAATATCAAATTTATGTCAACAAAACAGGGTCAAAGTGTCTAATCCAGTAGTAGATATATTTGTGTTTTGAAACAAACTGTAAAAAAAAATTCTAATTAAGTTGTTAAAAAAATCGTGAACTATAATTTAGAACTATTCTATTTTTGTTACAGTGTTTTTGGCAATTATAAAAAGTGATTCTCTTAATTTATTCATTTTATTGATTTTTTTATTAATTATTATCTTACTCTATGATTAATTGTTTTATTACGCCCGTTTGCACTTGCTGGTAACTAAAACAACAAAAACTGGTGTGTCTGAAAAAAGCTAAAAAATACACACACGACTGAGTAACTTATAATTAATTAATTTATACATTTATTTACATCAATTATTGAACATGTTTATTATTGATAATATTTTGTCAGTTAATTTCCTTCAATCGCCAACAACGTTATTCTCTAGAAAATAAAATTATTTCAAAATAATATAAGTAATTACAATTACTATTAAGTACTTTCCATAATAGGGCAAAATTATTTTCATGAATTTGTTTTTTTCAAATTTGACAAATATTGACATTTTGCATGCTTTTCCTTTTGAATAGGTAAAATGTTAAGTTTCTTCTTTACAGTGGCCATTGTATAAATAATTGTCAAACATACACATTTTTTATGGTAATGTCTTTACTTTTTCATTGTGAATTTGTTTGCATTACTAATATTTACATAAGATAAAAATGATATGATCTCTTGCAAAGTTAAAGTGATACCAATTGGCTATTTAGGTGTGGCAAAAAAATATACAAACTGAGTCTAAATCTTCGGTCAAAATTTCATCTTAACTTTCATTACTTGCATTCAAATTTTATTTTATTCGACCATAGATTTTTTTTATTTGAGGCCTTTTGATTTTGTCTCATAAATAAAAATCATGAGGATAATTATTAATCATGCGGTTATGGAAAGCTATTTCTCAACATCACTTTGTTGCATCTTCTAAAACTGTAACAATGGATATTTAAAATTTTTTTAAACTCACCACCCGGGACGGCCATCAGGCCGGATATTGCTACTAAGTGATATAAATACGGTGGATTAAAATATATAAATAATACGGTGGATTAAAATACTTTTAATCCACCGTAATTACCCCTATCTTGTCGCGCTATAATTATCATTTTGACATAATTCAGCGTCAGTGTTCAATGTTAAGAAATTTTCTAAGCATATAACAGGAATATAATAATATCGCCTTTTGAATTTCAACAATTTTCAAATTTTCTTTTAAATTTAAAGTGTTTATATTACGGATTAAAGATTGAGTACTACACCCGTAGCTGAAATAATTAACGGGAAATTTGAAATTTTTTCAAGATTCCATAAATTTTTAATTGCAACAGAAAGTTGTAAATATTTGTCAATTTTTGTGTAGTAGGTCTGTGAGAGGTTGTGTGAATTTGGCACAGCAGTATCAATATCTGTCGGTTCTCTCTGTCAAATAACAATAATAAATTTAAAAGAAAATTTAATTGTTGAAATTCAAAAGGCAATGCTCATGTCATATAGTTAGAAACTAGTGCCGAACTACGTGAAAATGATAATTATAGTGCGGTAATTACCTCGGATTAAAATTCTCATCACTTGATAACAATATCCGTGATGATGTGTGAATATCTGGCTAGGTGGCCGTGCCGGGTGGTGGCCAGCTTGTGAGATTATTATTATTATTATTATTTTCTGTTTTATCTACTTTTCTTAAATTCCCATTTTGCCATAATTTTTTTTGACTTTATTTTTAAAAATGTTTAATGTATTTTTTATATAATAAGTGTTTTATTATAAAGTCATGTTGTGAACCTATCATTTCAAATAAGTACAATGGAATTTGATTCTGGTCAGGAATGAAGAAAAATTTCTTATTTTCTTTTTATTTTTTACTACGGTAAATGGACCAAAAAAGCCACATAACAGTTTACGTTGCTAAGGTCGTTTCATTATCAGAACGAGTTCAGGCAGAAGATCCTTGGTTTTAATAAGCTAAGATTCCTGTTGTGTGAATCACCCTGTATTTAAATTACTTTTTTTGATACAAGCGAAGATTTGTAACGGCTTGATATAAAAGCTGTAACATGAACGATGCAGCCATACCGTGTTGTAAGCATACAAATTGTGATGTCTATAGAATGTATTACATGCTAATGAAAAAGGTCATTGTCTTTCTAAAATATAACTTTTATTACTTAAATATTAATTCCAAAGTGGATTCTCGGTAAATATGGAAAAAATCCTAATGCAACCTTACCATTAAAAATAGTGTTTTATAGTAATTTTTTTGATCAATACTCATTAGTCTTATTAGTAATTAAATAATACAGTTACAAAGCAATTTATTAATTCCTGAAATAAGAAATATGCAGAAAAAAACGATGAAATAATCAATAATTATTTTATAACCGTGAATGAAAATTCATATTTTCTCTGTTTCTAAATTTAAACTTTTCTCATTGATGATCCGTTCCTCACGAAAAGTCATAACAATTACCGAACGAGAAATATTTAATTTTTGATTTGATAATATGTACAGTATACCTATTCAGACGGGTTGGAATATGTACGATTATGGTATATCCCGCACTACTTTATGCAACTATATTGATTAAAAAAACGAAAAAGAATAATTAGAAAGCACTTGCGTCATTACAATTGGGGGTAGCTGGTATTGATTTTAAGCAGTATTTGTGAGCGCCGATGGGGGCGGTCGACGCTCACCGACTCTTATTGCGAGATGGCGGGAACATCCTGCACGTGTATTTTGACGTCTGTCAATCAGAAAGTAATAAATTTACAGAACTGTGCAAGTGTTGTAAGAATAAGTTTTCTTTAAAATGATAAGCACGATATCAAGAAAAGGAATCGATATTTGTAAGTTCTAAGATAAACAGACATTTAATAATGTAAAATGGTTTTTTACCACTTGCTTGAGAGGGATGCATGCATTAGGTTTTTTAAAAAGCACGCAACAGGAATTGTATGAATTGTACCTATAGAGTGTGTGCGCAATGAGCTCTGTTTAAGCACAGTACTTTTTTTACGAGACGCTATGTATGATTGCCGATCTTACGTGCGAACAAATTTTTAATTATTAGGGTGGAATTTTTATTGCGAAACTAATCCAATGTGTCAAAATGGAAACAAATGTACTCTCAAAATGGTGTCGAATATGCTCTACTGAATTCAATGCTGGTATTTTTCTTTTTGGGGAAGAAGCTAGAAGATTATTTCTCCATGCAAAAATTCGAAGATATTTAGCTCTCACTGTAAGCTGTCCATTTTGTTAACATATCAATCAAATCAAGCACTATCCCCTTCTAGATTTCTGTAGAAGACAAATTACCAAAGATGATCTGTGAAGATTGTTACAAGAAACTTGATGGATTTCACAGGTTTGCAACTATGGCTCTTAGAAATCAGGACAAAATGACCAAATTCGTCTGTACAACTACAAACAATGTTCTAGAGCAAAAAAATATAGAAAACAAATCTCTCCTCCACACATATTTAACAAAGGTAATTCTAAATTATTATTTTGTTTACATTACCGGTGAATTTTTTAGGGAATCAAAGAAAAGGAAATAACACAACAAGATTCAGAAATAACAGAAATGGAAGTTCGAGTTGATCCCATGATAATTTTGCAATGCTCTCTAGAAACAGAAGACGACGATGAAGACGAAGACACAAGAAGTGATGCTGCTTCTGACACTGAAAGTCATGTTCAAAGAGAAAACTTATCAGAAACCGAAAACTGTGAAAAATATCGTAAACCATATCTATGTCCAACATGTCCACGAAGTTTTACTTCCGAACTTGCACTTCAAAATCACACCTGGAATCATTCACCTCACGCCAAAAGAATATTAAACAGCCATGATAATTGGCCAGACAAGGAACAAGAAGTGGATGAAGACAAAGAGACTGAAGAAAATGATGCTTCCACCAACAACGATGACGAAGATAATGGTGATGAATACAGAAATTCAAGGTTTTCCTGCCCCATTTGCGGAAAAGCTATTTCTACCAAGGGTAATCTTAAGGTTCATTTAGAAACACATAGACCTAAAGGCAAATATGGATGCGATATATGCGGAAGAATGTAAGTAATTGTTTTTTCCTTAATGTTTAACCTCTAAAACACTGTTTTGATTCCAGATTTAAAACACAATGCAACTTATATCGGCACAAAGAATACCATGGTGGAATTCAGTACCCTTGTGGAGTATGCGGACGGGTCTATCCCACTAATAGCACTTTAAGAGCTCATTCTATAACCCATAGTGATCTTCGGCCCCATAAATGTCCCCTATGCGATAAAACCTTCAAAAGAAATCAAGATCTTAAGGTAAAAAAAATTAGATGCTATAGTCAAATTTGAAACAAGATTTTTTACAGTTTCATATAAATCAACATACTGGTGCTAGACCGTATCAATGTCCCTACTGTCCCAAAGCTTTCGCTAGTTCAGGTAATTGTTTTTCTCATAGAAAGAGAATGCATCCTATTGAAGTAGAAAGGGATAGGGAAAGAGCTGCGAAAATTATGCGATAATAGAATCGAAAAAATAGACAAAATTATCTCTGTATTCGAAAATCTTTAGACAAATTGCCCACCTGAACAGGCAAACAAGTGAGGTTATGTTCTGTGTTCTGTCAGTAAAAACTGTTGTAAAAATAACCATTATTGTATGTGTGTATAGATAACCGGATGTCATTCAAATTTGTAGAAAATGATTATCGATACTTTGTCTCAATCTACGATATTTTATTTTTATTTATAATTTTATTGCAAAATTATGCCTTTTCTGCGTCTAGTCGCTGTCTAGGCTCTAACGCAAAACTTACCACAAAATAGAATTATTTTGGATATAACCCCACTTGGTACAATTTTTTTTTCATAACACAGTGGAGATGAAATAATATTTTATCCTGTCTATTATTATAGTAGATCAACTGTGATGACTTTTGTATACGATTTTTTATTTTTACTTATGTAGACAAAATATGAATGTGTCAAGATGTACGGTAGAAAAATTAATGTCATTATTTACATAGCAATAAACATTTTTTGGAGAGTCACAGTACTGATGAAATAAGAAGTGACAAAAAACAATTTTTAATTTATAATGTATAACAATGGCTGACAATTGCAGTATTATATTGTAATTTTAGATAAACCTGTAAATACAGTTGTTAAATAAAGGACATTTTAAAACGACCCCAATTGCTAATTTTCCAATGCTTATTATGGTGTACTTTAACGATAACACTGACACGTGTTAAGTGGAAAAATGTGTAAATAATTACATTCCAAATCTTTATTTTTCAAGCATCATCGTAAGATTATTACAAATTTGATTTTCAAAATTCGTAATTAAATTTTTACTGGAGTTATTGGAGTGATCTAAATTTATTGATTAGACGGTTGATATTTTTTGCTGGTGTTATGACTTAAATCAATTTATTCGATAGATAACATCACATATTAACCGATAATACTTCACATCACAGCGAACATCTGCTAATCGGTCATACTTCAACTCACCAACCATATAACAAAAACTAAGTAGTTGCAATTTTTATATTATTAACATTTTTCATAAAATCGCTGAAAGCCACATTATTGCGTGGTCAATTGTCGACTGACGTCATGAGATGTTCAGAACTATTGCAGATATTTATTTACATCTATAACTGCGACCCAATTATCTGCAAAATTCCTCATAGAACTAAGTATAGCAGCGACTTTGCTTTTATATGTTTTATATTTCATCTATAATGGGAGTTTTTAGTTCGGCAAAATTATTTCGTCTATATTCTGATAAACTTTTAAAATATCCTCAGAAGAAATTTCGTGATATCACGCACTGATTCGATTTTATGGAAGGTCTTTATTGGCCTCTTTACCTTGTTAAAACTTATTTTCCAGGCGTGCTTCGTGTGGGGTGTGAAGCGAATTCGTCCATCATTTTTGTCGAGAAATCGTGTTTTGATACAAGTGATTAATGGCTAAAGGAAGACGTTATTATTCTGCAATGCGACAACAACCGACTTGGTGACAATTTTCACTGCACCATTCACATTACAGTTTGGGAAAATTGCAAAAATTTCATAACATGATAATGAACGATTCTGAGCTCTTTTTCCATTAAAATTATAACAATGTACATGATTAATGAGAGCGATTGTAAAATTGCATCTTCATATTTTGTTAATTAGTACCACACGCTAATTATGGAGGGCAGACTGACAAATTAAAAAGATATTGGACGAAATTGTTTCCATTACTTTTAATGTGATACAGTTAACAGTTATACCTCTAATAAACTTCAGTTTTTATCTTTTTATGTCACATGTTCGGAAAAATGACAAAGAATAGCTCAGAACTATTTCGAAAAGTGAAATGCATTCTAGTATACAGTTAAGGAACTTCCTTATATTTCTGGATACAAAAATTAAATTATTAAATTAAAAAAATAGATTTAATCATAGCGATGACGTAATTTAGGTAAAAAAATACCTTCAACTCATATTTAAGTTGTTTTATTTTGTGGTTAAGATAAAAATGTGGTATTGTATATATAATATTGGAAAACCTTACCAAATTGCAAATATAAATACTAAATTTAATGTAAGAACTTTTAACTTCTGTGAAGGATTATATTTTCCCAAAGAATAAAGATAATTACTTTAGTAATTAATCAATTTTTAATTCCTTTTTGCGAAAATTATAAATAACTTCTACTACACTTGATAACGTTCGATAGCAACGTGACCTTATCGAAAGCTTTTCTGGAAAAAAAAACAATTAGAGTCCTATTAATGGCATGTATTATGTGTGTATATATATATATATA
>QDEB01064450.1:0-30913 GCA_004193795.1 Asbolus verrucosus | reverse complement strand
TTTTTTCTAACAAATCTTGCACCACAGTGAACTTCTTAAGCATCATTAGATTCAGAAAAAAAACCTTTACCAGAATAAATTAAAAATAATATATGTTGCCTTTTAAAATAAAAAAAATTCACTCCCGTCCGACGTTAAAGTTGATATTGAAAAAAAAATTGCAATTAAGGTCTGATTGTAGTATTTTTGCAATCATGTCGTTTTGTTTTTAATTTATTCAAATTTGAGAATAAACAAACGAGCTATGGCTTGGGAAGTTTCTTCTGAGAGAGGCTGTAAAGAGAGGCGAAATTTCGGGCAGACCGACAAGCGGACGACTAGAATCTTACTCCTACGTATTCGTGAGAGTGTAAAGCTCATAATAATCACTTTACTCGATTATAGTATTTACATTGATTTAAAAAACGATAAACTAAAAACACCTTAAAAGAAAGCTTTAAATGACCTCTGCTTAACATGCAGGAACGTTCATTTTTTTCTATCTAATGTGTGTCTAATTTTACGACGCCATTATAGTTATGTACTTCTATAATAACCAACGTTCTAGAAGTTGTTAATTATAGGCAACCATTTTGAACGTCACACTACATAAAATATTCCGGTCTCTGGTATGAGGAAATGAAAATCAAACCCGGAATTAAACTGATTTTTTTTCAAAATCACCCAATCCGTACGCCACTGTGTTACAGATCCAATTTTGTCATTAGCTAGTCACTCCTTTTAATACGTAATTTTGTTCGCTATTATTTATTATTCACACATCCATTCGACATAACAGTAACAAAGTTTACCGCTTCCTTCGAACCGGAGTCCGAACACTGCACGACAGAAACTAGTCGTATGGGTGACGGTGAGGCCCCATCATTGGTCAATTCTGCAACTTTCATTATTTATTTTGCACTTTCCGCAACTATTGCTTATCTTACTGGCGTGTTTCATTGTTGTGACTATAAAAGCGGATCAAACAATTAATTTCATTGTTACACAGTTCGGACCAAATTGTGCGTGATTCGCGAGTGTTACTGTTATTGTCAATATCCCAACATGTACGGGAAAAGCACACAGAAACGAGGCAAGAAAAGGAAATCGTGGAAGAAGAAGCGTAGGTTGCTTTATTATTTGAATTTTGTTACTCACGCGAAGCGGGCCATGGAAAAATTAAAACAACATTTTGAAAATTGTCAAAAATCCAGCATTTACTTGTTATCTTTGGCCATGACGTCTATTTGACGTTTTCGATTTTTTTTTTGCAGAATTGAAGATGTTGGGGGATTACGAAGACGAATCATCGTCTTCAGGCGGGGAAGTGACTCCGATCCGTAAAACGACCACTGGCGCCGTTCAAAATGGCGCCCAACAAAACCCCTCAATTCTTTCTTCCCTCAGAAGCGTCCTAATTGTAGTAAGTACGGCCCTGATTTGTTTTGCCGCTGCCAGAAACTCGATAACATGGTAAATTTCCATCACTTTTCGGCATCTTTGTACCGTTTTTTTTTTAAGGCACTGTCAGAGATTTTGGGGGGCTTCTGGAGACTTCTGGCAGGCTCAGTGGGACAAGTTCCTGGACACCATCGGCGAAGATCCGTTCAATCTTTGGGTCTACGGAACAACTATCCTCTCTTTAGGGGTATATTGGCTTTTTGGGGGGATTTACACGATCCTAGACATAACCAACAAACCGACGGCTTTACGGAGATACAAAATCCAACCAGGGACTAACGAACCAGTCGACAATAAGAAACTCCTCAAAGTATGTTAATTTTTAAATTTTTTTCCACTCATTTTGAACTTGGACCCATCAAGGTCATTTGGAGCGTGATCTTCAATCAAATCGTGGTAGGCCTCCCGTCGACTTTGATAATGTATTGGGCGATGTGCTGGCGAGGGTTTCCCCCGCTGCGTGAACTGCCCACCTTCCATTGGGTCCTGTACGAGTTGGCTGTCCACATTCTCGTCGAAGAAGCCGCGTTTTATTACTCTCATAGGCAAGTGTTGCCGCTGGTGCCCTCTACCCATCTATAACCGAACAAATTTTAGGCTTTTGCACAGCCGTCACCTCTACAAAATCATCCATAAACAACACCACGAATGGACTGCCCCGATTGCGGTCACGGCCATCTATTCCCACCCCATTGAACATCTCTTCTCCAATTTGTTACCCCCTTTCTTAGGAGTGTTTATAATGGGATCACACGTCGCTACCGCCTGGCTCTGGTTCACTCTGGCGCTTCTGTCCACCCTCAACGCACATTCCGGATACCATCTACCCTTCTTCCCGTCGCCTGAAGCTCACGATTTCCATCATCTTAAGTGAGTACCGTTAAGTGTTCAGGAATCGCATATAACGGGTTCTTTTGCAGATTTAACAACTGTTTTGGGGTGTTGGGGGTGTTGGATCGCCTCCACGGCACCGACACGAATTTCCGATCGTCGAGAGTTTACGCGAGGCATATAATGATGCTCAGTTTTATTCCACCAAGAGAAGCGTTTCCTGAACCGAATCCTTGCAAACATAAGCTCGGAAAACAGTAACATTGCAATTGTCACCAACTTTTTTTCGTATGTTTTCTTTTCATTGGGTTATAGTTGGTCAAAAATTATAATAAATATTTTAACTCATGCACATATAATGTAATAATGTTAAAGTGAATATTGTTAGTTGTAGATGCGACACATCCTGAATATGACCAGGATTCATAAAAAATATTGTAATTGTTAATAATCTATTAGGAAGCGATTTTTTTTGATATAGAAGGTTGGAATAAGGTTCAATGATGGAAGAATTTATAAATAGGGTCAATATGCACAAATTCATTTCGTAAACAGCAACGGTTTTTGGGAACAATAACTAAAACCAAACAAATTTTCGATTTTGGACAAAAACGTGTAAATTTCTTCCATTTTTGATTTTTTCCTTTCAACTTCACCAAAACTTGTCTAGTGATTGAGTATGTGATGCAAGATATTTTATGACGTATTTAAAAGAAGGCGACGAGTTTTTCAAGATAGGGTACTTTTTGATGGCTGTATTTTTACTATTTGGTAATATTTGTATTATATTGTTTAAAAATATAGCAATAAATATACTGACTGTGAAACACCTCTTCTTTATTTATTACCTAAATAAAAAAATAACTAATCTAATATTTTTTCAATGTCTTTCGAATAAGCGCCAATCTCTGCTTGTGCGCCTCTGTTGTCAAACTTCTTTTATACGGCCTAAGCTCATCAGTTCCAAATCCAGGTGTCCACATGTTATAATTCCTATTCAAAAACTGCTGCACATCCTTGACTTCAATTGTATTTACATGTCGATTCTTGGCAATCAAAGCAGCCCCATTTAGACATCTGTCCACAAACTCGTCTACATAATTCAAGATGATTTCTTCAACTTCATCTTCTAGATTGAGAGTGGAATCTGTGTCGCGGACAAGATCTTGGAGTCTCTGTTTTGTAAGTATCTGAGCTTGTTCGGAAGAAGTTGCTGCTTGAAGCGTCTTTACCGGAGTCTGGACAGTCTGTACACCCACAAGACTAGCTCCAGCAATCGGAATCGTTTCCACCACGATCCCTGTCTTGATTTCGTTCGATTGGTCCACTGACGAGGGAGCGTGCGCTAGGGCTGTGGCTATGGGAATCCCGTTATTAGCATTCACGTTCGTCATAATAGCATGGGGGATGGGGACTTGATTAATCACTATATTCTGGGGCTGGATCAGATTGTTGGTCAAATTAGGCACCGACATTGTCCCACAAATGGTTGTGTAAACCCAAAACAATTGAAAGAACTTGAGGTTAAGTCATAGCAACTTTTGCCAGCGCACTACCTCTAAATGACCTCGAATTGTATTTTAAACTGATTAAATAATCTTGAAATGTTCCGTATTCTGTTCAACTTCTATTAAATTGACACATTTTTATAACACCAACACTTCGTAAATAATGACAGACATAACAACACAACACTTTTGGACTTTTGTGCAACATTAACATCCAAAAATCACTAGAATCGTCACTGACAAGACAAGTGACAACCACTGATATGTAGTTTTAACAAGTGATTTAATGTATATTATACGCACTCGGAATGTCTGAAACGGTATTATATCAGTGCCGTTTATGTTTGAAAGACTCTCAGTTTTGCTACTCTTTATTTGATGAAGATGTGATAGAAATCATTGAAAGTTTCACCTCGATTAAGGTTAAGACTACATGCATTTGAATTCATCCCTTATTTATAATTATTTTAGATTGACGAAGACGACAATCTCCCTTCAATATGTTGCTCACAATGTTTAGAGGATATTTATTTAGTTTACAAGATCCGCTGTCGAATTATTGAATCAGATAAAATCTTACGAGAGCGTCAAATTGCGCAGCAAATGAACCCTCCATTGGAAGAAAAACCAATAAAAATCGAAACAGATGAAAAACTCGAAGAAGACGACTCAAATGATGCTCAAAACATTCCTGAACTAGTAATAATCAAGGATGAAAATGAATCAAATTTAAATTCTGAAGATACCAATGTGGAAGAAATAGAAATCACAATTAACCCAGAGCTAAACGAAGTTTTCAAGAAACAAATAGAAATGAAACGAAAATCCGCGAAAGAAAAACCTGAGAACAATCTAGAATGCACAGATTGCAACATCCGATTTAATTTCCGCAAATATTACCTCCAACACATGAAAAAGCACAATATTGTGAGTGTCTGTAAAATATGCGGAAGACAAGTTTTAAGTTGCAATTATCGGAGGCACTTAGAAGTGCACAAGTCATCCCCTAAAGTGTGCGAATTGTGTGGAGCTATTGCGAAAAACGCGGAAAGTTTGAGAGGACACATGTTTTACATGCATAAAAGCACTGCTGAACAATATAAGTGCAAACACTGTGGAAAGTTTTACAGATATAAGTATAAATATCAGTTACATGTACGTAAAGCACATGGGGGAGATAAAACCCACATTTGCGAAGTGTGTGGGAAAGCCTTTTACACTGCCAGAGATGTAAATCGACACATACAAATGACGCACATGAAGTTAAGGCCCTATATTTGTCAATACTGCAATAAAGGCTTTAGCAGTTCATATGCAAGGCGCACCCATGTTAGACAACACACAAATGAAAAACCCTTCAAATGTGAGATTTGTGCTGAAGGTTTCAGGCAAAGAGTGTCCTTGAAAACGCATTTAAAATCAAAACATGGGGTTACGCAAATTACAGAGCACAGTATCCATAGCTCCGCGCCTCCAAAAGCGGAATCAGTGTAAATTTTTGCTCTGACCAATAAGTGACTGTGATTTTGGTTGTTATTTTTTTTTGCGAGTTGGTTTTATTAACATGCTCCATACATTGTGTTTTTATATTATTAGATGATTAGTGTAAAATACTTGTAAAATAAAAAAATTATATGCTAATATTGAATATGAATCAACTTTTTACTCTGCAATAAACTGCGCAAGTTGGCAACAATGCAACTTTAATTAAAATGTTTCTAAAGTTAACCTTACATTTTTAACAATGGATTCACATAAATTTATAAAGAAAGTTACCAAAAAATTGCGAAGACTTCAATACATACTTAATAAGGAAACGGGTGCTGTTTCTTCTTCAACTCCTACGCAAGTATGTAAATTTAAAAAATCAAATATTACATAACCTCTAAGTTTTGCAGAACCTGGCAATTTGCAATGTAGGCCAAATTAATGGTTTAACCGAAGCAACAATTGTCGAAGCATTTAAACAATATGGGCCCCTTGAACGTGTCTTATTAATACCGGGAAAATCATGTGCTTTTTTAAGTTATAAGTCTGTCGTTAGTGCTACTCGAGCATTTGAAGATGCCAATGGTAAGCTTAACATAGCTCAAGATGAGAAACCAGCCTATTTAAGCTATGTTGAGTCATTACCTGAGAGTAAAAATGATAAAATTTGGGATCGACTACCTCCAGGTTTAACAATAATTGAGAATTTTGTTACTGAAGCAGAGGAGGCAATGTTACTGTCCCTATGTATGTTTGAGGATGATGTCAATAGCATGAAGCATCGTCAAGTGAAACATTATGGTTATGAGTTTCGTTATGACATAAATAATGTTGATAAAGATAAACCTTTATCTGAGAAAATCCCACAAGAATGCGACGTCTTGTGGAGAAGACTCAATATAGATTTTCGTCCAGATCAATTAACAATTAACCACTACAAACCTGGTCAAGGAATTCCCGCACATATCGATACTCACAGCGCTTTTGAAGACCCAATTTTATCTTTAAGTCTTAATTCTGCAGTGGTGATGGAGTTTAAACAAAAGGAAACAATCTGTGTACTACTGCCTCAAAGATCTTTAGCTATAATTTCGGGAGAATGCCGCTATGATTGGACCCATGCCATAATACCGCGAAAATACGATTTTTATTACACTTCCAACGAATGTAATTCCTTTAAACGCGATACTAGAGTCTCGTTTACATTCAGAAAAATTCTGAGAGGCGAATGCAGTTGTAACTATAAACTCAACTGCGATTCATACGCAAAAAATTTAGAAAGAATTGACCACACTCTAGCCACTAAATTAGAAAGCCAACATGTTCATGAAGTTTACGAAGACATTGCAGGTCATTTCAGCGATACGAGACACAAACCTTGGCCTAACGTTCTTGATTTTTTAAAAACATTCAAAACTGGATCAATTCTAGTTGATATAGGTTGTGGGAACGGCAAATATTTTGGATACAACCGTGAAATTTTTGAGGTAACTCTCTAGACTATCGTGGCGCGAATAAATCTGATATTTCAGGTGGGGATGGATCGCAGTTTTAAATTGAACGAGCTTTGTAAAGGAAGAGGTTTTGAAATCTTCACAGGAAACTGTCTGAATTTACCATTAAAAAACAACACTGCTGATGGGGTTATCAGTATAGCAGTTATCCACCACTTAGCCACAAAAGAACGCCGCCTTAAGGCTCTCACTGAAATTACTAGAATTCTTCGTCCAGGGGGCCTAGCTTTAATCTACGTGTGGGCCAAACAACAAATGAAAAATCAAGAAAAGTCAACATACATTAAACAAGATAGAAAAAACAGAAAAAGTACAGATGAAGAAATACGTGGTGCAAGCACAGATGAAATTTTTGTAGTAGATGGCATCAGTTTACCGGTACATATCAACAGGACAGACTTTAATCATAGTGATGTTTTAGTTCCATGGAAATTGAAGAGTGAGAATCTATCGAAAGCACAAACGTTTTTAAGATTTTACCACGTGTTTGAAGAAGGCGAACTTGATAATTTGTGCGAAGAAATTCCCGAAATAACTGTAATTAATAGTTATTACGATCAAGGAAATTATTGTGTCAAAATCAAAAAAGCATTAATTTGAAAATGTGAAATTAATATTTCAATCTCAATGCAACCAAAAATATTCGTGCCTTGTATTTTGAGTTGCATATGTTTTTTTTTACAGTTAAACAAATTTATGCTTAATTAAATGATTCAATTAATTAATATATTACCACGTGTCGACTTTGAACTTTTCATCAAATTATCTCATTACAGTTACAAACCCAATCCAGATAATAACCATTTATAACAAATGAGTCACGGTATTTTTAACATTATGATTAGGAAAACATGCAAAATACAACAAGAAAAAAAGTCAAGCGGATCTCATTCGCGATCTAGACTCACTAATTACTTAACTGGTTTTCGTGAATTTAGTCTTAAAAGTGAGGTTAACTTGAGCAAACTGCAATGCACTACTTATTTCTACTTGCATTCTTCCTTCCAATTAATTTATGTCAAAGTACCGGCAATTGTGACTCAAATGATTGTGAATATAATCCTGATGCCGATTTGAACACGGTAAGTGTACACTTTTACTGCTTTCCCTCGATAATTTTATTGATTAGCCCCAAATAGCCAGAAGACATGGTTATCCTGCAGAATCCCACACTATATCCACTGAAGATGGCTACATATTGACACTGCATCGCATTCCAGGATCTAAGGATGGAAAACGTGGAGGACAACCGATTTTTTTACAACATGGACTTCTATCCAGCAGCACTGACTGGGTGGTGTCTGCAAACGGCTCCTTGGGTAAACAGTAGTGGTTAAAAATATAAAATCAAGTGTTTGTTTTTTTTTTTTTTTCAACAGCCTTCATGTTGGCTGATTCTGGCTATGATGTCTGGATGGGCAATGCTCGAGGCAACACCTATTCTAAAGCCCACACAAATCTCTCCATTCACAGTGCTCAGTACTGGAATTTCAGCTGGCATGAAATGGGCTATTATGATCTTCCAGCATCTTTGTACTATGTCAGCAACACCACAGGAAAACTTGGAGAAATTATTTATGTAGGCCACTCTATGGGCACTACTATGTTTTTTGTTTTTGCTTCTACTAGACCACAGGATGCTAAAAATGTAAAGTTTATGGCAGCGCTAGCACCAGTTGCATACATGACTCATGTTAAATCGCCAATCAGATATCTATCGCCCTTCACTTACGATTTTGAATGGCTGTCGAAATATCTAGGTCTCAACCAGTTTTTACCCAATAATAAAGTCCTGAAATTCCTGGCATATGACTGCGAGTTGTTGAAAATCGATAAAACTATTTGCGAGGACATTATTTTCGTTCTTTGTGGATTTGACAAGGCTGAATTTAATGAAAAGATTCTTCCAGTGGTACTGGGTCATGATCCTGCTGGAACGTCCACAAAAACCGTACTGCATTATGCGCAAGAAATCAAATATGATGGGAAATTTCAACAGTACGACTATGGGCCTGAAGGCAATAGAATCAAATATGGGACTCTTAAACCACCACAATATAAACTTGTCAATATCAAAGTCAAAACTTATTTAATGTATGCAGTTAATGATTGGTTGGCCAGTTATATTGTAAGTATTTATAAATGTTATGAAATGCAGAAAAAATATGAAATTGTTACAGGATGTTATCAGACTTTCTCAAAATTTAACCAATAATGTTGGTATGTATCAAGTCCCAATGGATGCTTTCAATCATGTGGACTTCCTGTTTGGAAAGGACGTAGTACGTTTAATCTATAAGCCGCTGATTAAAGTGATTCAGAACTATACAGAAGAAGAGTCATTTAATTTAATTTAGATTATCCAGTGATATAATTTCACTTAATTTGTAGTAAATAAATTTAATGGAAACGGTCGATTATATGTAACCACTAATACACCCAGTTTGTCGAGCAGAGATACAGTATTCTTGGGACCCAAGTTCTTTTTAGGCCATTTACAACCAGATGGCACACCCGTCTCTAAATATTATTTCCTTTTGTCGTAAATGTGTCAAACCAATAGAATCAGTATGACTGTAGCTGAGTGTAAACATTGTTGTTGTGGGTTCTCTAAGAAAAATTCATTTCGTAATACAGCAAGGTAAAGATAACAATTTTTCTTTCAATAATTATTCACCACACAAGATGATAAATTTTTTCTGTCAACAAGACGACAGTTAAGTGAAATTGGTGAAAGCGCTAAATAAACAAAACTGAAATTTATCCATCAAGACTGCTTTTTACAAAAATTTCTGATTGCGTGTAATTTCAAATCAAAGCACGTCGCGATTCGCAGTTGATAAACTATAACAAAAACCAAAGATCTCGTGGTTTCCTGTCGGTCCACATTCCTTCGGTTCCTTACACTTGGAGTAAAACCTCCCACTTCGTCAAAAAAATTCCTTGCATACATTTGCCGTGGTCACGACGCATGCGTATTAGACCGAAACCGGTCCATGCACCAAGGTTGTAAATTTTCGCACCGAAGAAATTCGAGATTAATTTGCATCGTTCAAGGCTAATCAAATAATTTTCAAGAAATGTATTGTTCATCTTCGTCGATATTTAACAGAAATTTCGAAACATGACGATTGAAATTTATTGCACAGGAGGCAATGGTAATGTAATTTGGCGCCGGGACGCTTAAATTAGCGCGTCCTAATGCAATGAAGCGGTCCGCGTTTTCATTTTTATTGCCCCCATCTGTCGGTTGCGCAATCATACATTTTTTGTTAATTTGCTTTCGGTTTTAATATTGAATGGAAAAAAGGCAATTTCATGAGAAATTAAATGTTACTTGTCTGGCTGGCTGCGTATCCGGCGTGATTTATTACGTTTGTAAATTTATGAACAATGATACTAATCCATTTTATGATAAAAGCTCGAAATATTATCAGATATATGGATGTGAGTCATGTTTTCACTCTGTTTTCTCTTGTTTTCATTAATATCGTCCGTACTCTTCAGTATTTTTCCAAGTGCCACGGCAGATCAGTCAACTTCAAAAATGATAAGAGATGTAGTAACAAAAACTGCTAATTTCCAGAAACTTTAGTCACTATTCCATATTCAAATAAAACCATGATACATGATGATTAACAAAGAACCCTCCCGCCATGTTTCTTTTCGTTTCTCGATAAACACAATTCATGAAGTACTGGGTCCTAACTCATTCAATTCAGTACTTTCTTAAACTCTATGTATTAAGTTTAACTTTGAAACATACGTTGTTTACACTGTTTACAGACACATTGAACAACACGATAACATGCTGAAATTTAATCAACATGTGGACATAACCAAAAAATCAACATTAACAAAATCAACAATATCAAAACAATGACAAAATATCATTCATAAAAGTAAAAAAAGGAAAAATTACCAAGGTATTAAAGGTAGCAGTGGTGTAGTAGTTACCAAAATTATTGATAGTAAAAAGTGTCTATAGAATTAGGATATGGAAAGTATAAATAGCATTAAAAATGATAAAATATCGAACTGTATCTAGATGTAGTAACGCGAGATAATCTTACTTGAGGAAAACGAAAAAGTGACATAAAAAGGGATCATATCTAATGTTATATTGGAAGGTGCTGAGTCGAAGAATCTGTGTTACTTATGGGGTACTACAAGGATCAGTTTTAAATCCTATTTTGTTTGATTATATATTAATGATTTACCAGACTCCCTACTTGAAACTGATATTACGCTCTATATAGACGATACTACCATACGAGAAGGTTTCACGGGGTCTTCTAAGGCAACTCTTATGACCAGTAAAAGAACTAACAGATTATTCCGACAAAAACTAGACATATCTGACAAAGTCTTTGCTAACTAACTAGAGGAATTTTTAGTAGGTACTCGAGAATATTTATGTTGAATTTTTTAAGGATGTCTATTCAAATTTATTTATTTACTTCCTCTTTTTCTAATAATTTATGTATTCATCAAAATGACGAATACATCTAAACCTAAATAACAAAACTAAGGTCAACAATATCAGAGTTTTAAAAATATCAAAAAGTAGTAATAAAACCACATCGCTGTCAAATATGTTAGAGGTTAACTTTATAGAAAACCAGTAATATTTTTTATTTTCATTTATCATCGTGGGATAAGTTATACCATATCGCACTCATTGTAGATATGTAATAGTCTTGTTATCCCACTAGTGCGCTAATGAAATGAAATTGAAAACTCACAAATCCAAGAAAAAATAATTATTTAACGGTGATAGATAAAACTTTATACGATATTCGTGGGATACTACATTATTAACGCACTATGAGATTACCCCAACTTAGCCTACGACCTCGTGGGGCAATTCACAACATGTGCGTTAATAATATCTTTATCCCACTTATATCGTAAATTACTATTATATTTCCAAAATTTCTAAAAATATAACATTAGATATTGTATTTTTTTTAATTACAAGCGCTCTGTCTTAATTAATATTGATAAATTAATAAACAAAGTGTCTTGGCATTGTTTTCTGTCAAATGTGTTAGTAATATTTGAAAATTAAGTGATTTCTATTGTCTGTTTGTATTTTCATTATTTTCCTATATACGTATCAGCATTGTTGAACAATAAATTTTTGTGAATTATTTTGCAAAAACATTTATTATTACCAAAACAAAATAAATCGTATTAACTAAATTATACATGTTTGAAAAAGGTCTAATAAGAAAAACTGTTGTACTGTTATATGACTTAAAAACGAGCATTAGAATAAACATACCAATAACGAAAACTTTTTGATGATGATAGGTTAATGTTGGAGTCGCAAGCAGTTGAAATTATCTTTCAAAGTGTTCTCGATAACATAAATTGGTTGCTAGGAAACACATGTCAATATTGGCGAAAATCATTTTTGTAAAAACAAAAGATCGAACAAGGATACCATAGCAACAGCAGTTTTGTTGCCTATATATCCTTGTTTAATTTTTAACTTTAACCAACTGAATAATTTTCACCAAATAATTCAAAATTCTTACTGTTGCCGTATTTTTGTTTGTACCAGAAAACTTTATTTTCTGACAATTCTATTTCTTTAATTTCCCGAAGTCCTTCTATATGTTATTGATATGAGAGGTAGACTAATGAAAGCATTGTGGATACAGTGAATTGATGTTACTTCCGGTCACACAGGAAACGATTAAAATTTGTGGTTAACTTGTAGAGAGATACCAACTCTTCCAAGCATGAAGTTTATCTTTTGCTTCAATTACATTTACTAAAACTATTTTGTGGGTGGTGACGTAATCTGGAGTGGTAAACTACATGCATAATGAAAATACAAGATAAAAAAATCAAATATCTCATTAATTTTGTCGGGTTTTCCGTCGCTTTTTACATCGAGCGCTTTTTTGAGTGTCCAATGTGCAGATTGCAGAGGCAGTAATTACGAGAAAACAGCCACGAAAACGACGTAATTAATTCCCAGGCCTGCGATCCAGGCTAGAGGATGCCGGAGATATTTTTAGTCATTACGTTTGATTAGCCAGAAAACAGGAAAAAAATAACCGGCAAAAAACGTAAACAATCTAGCGAATTAATTAATTGGCCAAGGTCGCAGGACGGAAAATTTCGGCTCAGTGCACGGCTGTCGTCCGAAAAAAGCGAGTTTTTCCTCTGAGGTGGATATCGAACACCTTGAAATCGTATGTTATCACGATATTAGATGCAAAAGTACAGCCGGTTTGTCCTAGTTACGAGAGTCCGGTGCCTGGTACTGACAGCGCTGTACCAGCAATTAGTGAAAGGTAACCATCACATTGGAATTCTGCGTACATACCGCGAAAAAACGAGGAAATAGGTGTAATGAAGCTATTTTTTCCGGGCGAGTCGAAGAACGTCTCATACTTGGCCAGGCGCCAAACGATTTACGTAAACTCACACATGGAGGGTTTTATGAGGGAATTCCGATGCGTATTTTGCTCGGATTGTTATTCGGGGGGAAAGTAATGAAAGTATTTTCGGGATTGATTTAAATTCGGAAGTGCGACACGAACCGCCCGCCGCTAACCGCACTCATGGACCTCCTATTTTTCTTCACATGAAAATTTGCCATGCAATTGGGTGAATTCCGCAGATGGATTATCAATTGTCTATATTCAAGGTCTCCGGATCATGAAGGCATCAACCGCTGTCATATTTTTTCCTTCATGTGTTTTTGCTACTAATCAATTTTTAAGTGGCAGAATCGTGGGTTGCTTTTAAAATACACACATAAGGCTATGGTTAGTTATTTGGTGATGACACATTCCTCCAATTAACCCACATATTTTAACGTAGGATCAGCGATAATTCTCCTCTTTGTTGATCATTTGTTTTTTAAAACTTCTTTGTAAATTTGAAGTTGAAAACTGTATTTGATAATATTTTGAATACCTACATATAACGGTTACAAATATTCTAGTTCCTTCTAGAAAATTATCAAATTAACGTTTTCATAAATCGATCTCAAGATTTTGAAAATTTACCATTCAAAGGAGAGAGTTGTTACAAGCTGAAGCATGAAAATTGGTAAGACTAATACCATAATGTAATAATTTTATCACTACAAACTCTTTGACAGTATGATAAATTTGCTTACCAAATTTAACAGAAGTTGTAATGCTCATGGTAATTTGTATGAAATTTATGTTATGGCAAAAGGTTATATTACGATCTAGTGACTTAACAAGGGATTATGTGATGCGTTTCACTGCAAGTGTGGCTCGGGGGTACTTTTATGATTTAGGGGATATTAAATATTTGATAATACGCTACTTAAATTGACAGTTGACATGCTAGGAACAATTGTCATGATTATTATAATCACCCTTTTGAATCCTTTGTTGAAGTATGTTCATTGATTTTTGTGAACAAAACACTTTTACAAAAATAAATGCAATTTTGATGTTTTAAGAGCCTCGGTAACAAAAAACTAGTAAATCGTTAATAGAATTCATTTTATATAAGTCAATGATCTTTTAAAAATGGATCTGAAATGGCGCCGATGGTTTAGGCCATGTTATACATTCAGCATCTGATTGAACTTCTCAGATTGGTGAAAAGTAAACTTCTAAAGAAGCGGACGTTGCAAATTGGCAGTCTTAACTTAGTCTATCATTACAACAATTTGTGAATGGTAATTATCTCGAAACTTTTTAGAGTTAAATTATCTCAATTATAAACTTCTTAAATTCTACGGAAATGGTGTTTTCAAAACTATGAGCGGTAGTACATCATTATAATTTTTTCCTTAAAACATTGCTAGTCAGTGTTACACTACATTTTAAAAATTTTAAATTAAAAATGTTAGCGTAATAATTGAACTCTAAAGTCATTTTTAGAACAAATTTGATTTCTGCATCGACTGGTGCTAAAACAGCTTGTCTTTATATAATATCAATTATAGCAACGTATATACATACAGTAACGGCCAAAAGTTTGGAAACTTTTAAATTTTGTTTGCAAATTTTATAATTTTCATTATATTTTTTTAATTCATTGATTTAACAAATACACTTCTTTGATTTGAAATGAGAAGACGAGTGCTATAAAACTCACACAGTACATCAGATGCTGTTAGTTTTGAAAATTATAAAATTAATAACCAAAAAAGGAACTACTACTACTGTGTGTATATATCCAAAAATTACGGTTTGCTGCTAAAATACGAGAGTGTAACCACCGTAGAATTAGGTTGTATGTACATTTGTTTGGAATTAATGGAATTAATTATCACGAAATTAATATGAAATTATGGGAATTAAACAATTAGAGTTGGTAGTTACGGTGATGTCAGCAAAGAGGATCGATTAATATTTGATATTGAGATTTCATTAACCTAGAAAACATATATAATACAGACACAAGGATCCCAATTTAACTTTTAATTATCATTAAAATAGTGGACGTTTAATAAGTCTCTTCTGAGTTTTAATTTTGTTATTTCTTCTGTTTTTGTGTTTGTTTGTTTAATAGGTAGTGAAGTATGCAGATTTATTATTTATAAGGAGAATACATACCACAAGTTGCGTCAGTCCACATTAAGTTGGTCAAAAAAAAGCATTGAATACATAAAATACTTGAACGTTTTAATTCCACTATGAATGCATGCTTGTTCGTTTTGTTCAGTCAAAATTTTCTTGGTTCCTTATTCTCTCCGTATGTATGTCACTGATTCTATGATTCTCTATTTCCCTTACAAAATTTTAGCCAATCAAGATTTAATGATGTCACTGCAGCCAATCACATGCAAATAAGTGTTATTGAATTGGAGGAATTACTGGAATTGTTTGGAAATCAGATGAATTATTTGGAATTTGTATTAGATTACAACAAATTTTTACAACAGTTAACCCCTCGTTAAAACATCAAGTTTAGATGTTGGTTTTCACATTTCCTTAAAACTTACTAATAACTCTGATTGTTTATAAATAATAACCGATTTAATTATTAAAATGTCGCAATTGAGGATGCGGATTTATAAAATTTGGATTTTTCAAAATTCCACACAAAATTTGTTATTTCTGATAGTATTTTAATATGGAAGTACACAATGTTTTTTTACTGACGTTATTATTCATTAGATTTAGTGGTTTTAATAAACGCAAAATACTTCTTTTATCATGAATTTTTATCAATTAGCAAAAAACACTTTTTACCCTGTGAAATACAGTTTTTAAATTTCATTACGACCATGCACAGTTTTATTCAGTTATTTATTTTTTAAAATTCGAAATTTTCAAAAATTCGTTGCACAAATTTGTTATTATTAAAGACTAAGGTAACATTTTTTAAATAAATATTGCAAATTAAATAATTTACAAGCTGTTACATATCAACTCTTCTGCAATTTTATAGAAATTTTGTTTTTGGTCCCATTGTTTTAGATCTTTTCGCTTTGCTTACGTACTCTTTATTCATTTTCTATATTAACGATTTTCAAAAATGGTGCAAAAATAGCTGAGAACACCTTGAAAAACAGCGGGTCGCGAGCTTCCCCTTGAGCGTTGCCAAGCAACGGGCGTTCTTCGCATCCCACACTGTCAGTGGAATAGAAAGCGAGACACAGTGAGAGACGGACCGCTAGCAGGAGCGTTCGATGCGCGTTTCTTCCTGCTGTACCTGCATTAGTGACATTCCACACTCAATTATCAATACCTCTCCATTTCCCGGCCTAATTAAACGTCCGAACTCGATTTATGGGGTGAGTGTTTTTTATTTAATTCCGACAGAATTCAGTTCCTGGCTCAATTAAGGGTCGGAGTTCGAAGATAACACAGTACATGAAACGTGCTTATTGGATAACAAGGGCTATCGCACTTGTTAAAATGTAATAGTGTACGTGTCGTGAATCCTAATGTTTCTTACTCTTTTGTAATAAGATGCTCAAACATAATTTATTATCGTGTGTGCGCGTTGCGTGATAGTGCCCACATGTGACCGATTGTAAAATTGTGCCCTTCCGGCCGCTGAACGTGATGGAATTATTGCTATGATGCAACAACGTTTCTGAAACGGGAGTGTACGTGTTTATAATTCAACTTGGTAATGGTGTTTATGCTAAAGATGAACATTCTGGGAATTCTCAACATATGGAGAATTTACAATAAACAACTTCAGCCTTCATACCAACAAACAATTCGCTTGCGGAGGAACATAAGTTGCTTGGGGTTATCGATTTTGAGCAATTTGAACCGAACGCTAACAACAAATTCGCAGAAATTAATGTAAATCGGTTCGAAGAATTGGAAGCGGCTGTTCCGAGCATACCTTGACTCTTTTGACCCCCGTGATCAGAACATAAACACGGAACCAATACGTGACCCAAAAACTGAAACAGTACCCAGTACCCCAAGTACCCAGTCTAACTCCTCAAATGAAAAGTAGGCGCTGACAGTTATTATTATATTTATATTTGATGCAAATTAAAATTTCACGTTCATACAACAATGGGAATTAACAGTGGGTTATCATCATGAGAATTTCTTTTTGTGTACAACAACGGAATTATTTATAAAAATAACAATGGCTACATTAGAAAAATATGTTTACTGAAAGTGCATATAGGAATACTATATGAAAGTTCACAGTTTTTCTCATCGTTTAAAACTTTCAAAATGAATACATACACCGTGTCCATAAAACAAGGCACCATAAACTTGGGATTTCGTATATTTCATATAAAATTTGGTATTAGATTACCATCTCATATGTACTCGTATGTGTCTAAATCGTAATTGTTCATAAAACTTTCATTTAAAGCAGGTTTATACAATTTTATAAAATCTGTAACTTCCATATTAATGCCAAAATTGCTAATATTTACATAATTTCCGGAGAAATAATTTTAAACCGGCGCATTTAATTTCAATTTAATGTTATTTTAATGTCTCAGATATTTAATGAAACTGTGACTTTATGTAACTTACATTGCCGCTTCCATAAAGTCCTTAAGTATATTATATATTGCAAAATTTGTAGATTATTTTAAAGCTGTTTGATACGTGCTAAATTTTACGGTTTAAGGCTATATTGCCACAGAATCGCTATTAAGTATACTCAATGCATCCCTTCATTTCAAGGCGTTTTCAGGAAAGTGTAATTTTGTGAAGCATGAAATTTATCAGTTTTTGTAAAATGTTGTGGGCCAAGACTTATTATTTTATATAACTTTGGGAATTCTCCTCAACTTGTGGGAAATTCCTTAAACAGTTTTTTTTCGAAACATCCGGTTGTTATGACAACGATCGGTAATTATTGCATTAAAACATAATTGGTGCGGAAATTTGCGTTTGTGCAAATTACCATTTCCATTAAACTTTCTTAGAGAATTATTCCTCGTATTTTGATGTCAGCAGAAATTTTTTGATAGTTTTCTTGATAAGAAAACACTCATGACTTCGTCCGTCGTACTCTTCTCGCCGACAGCAGTCTCGTAACCACTGAATATAATCTAAAATCCGAATATCGTGCAATTTAATTTTATAAACCTTAATGAAAATTTACTTCAATACTCTGAAATTTACATCAGATATGATATACAATGTGAAAAATACTATTTTCGTTCACTGCAACTACGCACATATAATCAAAAATTTTATATAATATTTAATAAGTACATAAATCTATATATATATTTGTTCGTGAACATAGTGTAACCTTGAAATATTTGTGTTAATATTACAATAATATCATTCACACTTTTTATTTTGTTCAGACAAAATTCACTTTAAATAAATGTAATTTCGTAATAAACGTTCCAATAGTATTAACAATAATACTAACACAAATGCTTGAAGCTCACACCGCTTTCANNAAAAAAAAATCAAAATTTGAAATAAGTTTATTTAGCTTTCAGATTAAGTAAACATTAATAAACATTAATACTCCGATAACGCCGTCATAAAATCTTCATGGAAAAACCTACAAAACTACCTTGAATCTGAGCAATAATCATAGATAATAAGCATTTGTTATCAATAAGGAACTATCAATGTAAACCAACTTTCAGAATATAGATAAACTCCCAATGGGGTAAAAGTGAGAAAAAACGAAAGAAATACGGAATACAAATATTTTCATTGTAAAAATGTTATTTTTTAGACTTAACAACAGAAACGCATTGTAACTAAATTTGATAAAGTTTTTATTTACGTCAAATTTTTGCATTGTTTCATGTTGAACATATGAAACCTTGTAATAATAACATTGCCAAATTCACTTTCGTTACGCTCCATATTGATAATATTTTCGCAGTGTTTTTCTAACCAACAAATTGCGTTATAGATTTCAATAAAGCAAATATTACGTAATATCCCCGGGGCACCGGTAACCTTTCCCAAATCTGTCAGAATCGTTTTCATGTCTAAATAATTCGCCAGCGCCAGACTTAAAATAGGTTCCTAATAAAAAATATCGCCCTCCATGGATCTCCCAGAATAATTTATACCTCCAGGATGGGATGATCGATTTATGTAATTTAGGGTCGCTACGTCGGTGACAATTCAGTAAAATATTAAATGACCCACTATATCTGACGTCAACTGTGATTTCCTCAAAGTCGTTATCTCATTAATTATTAATTTCTATCTGGACTGGAAGTTAAAGTCCACTTATAGAAAGCACCGTTATATCGTTTGTGCGGAATCCGTTTCTTTAATCTTTAGTGGAGCGTGGAGCGAATTCGTGTCGTTTTAGAAATGAAAATAACAACAATAAAATTATTAAAAGTGAAATCGTATGTTATTCTTTCTAGAATATTCGAGCAATGAAGTGACTGGGTGGACTACGATGAAAGAAACTCCGGCAGCGCCGTCGCCCAGCTGCAAGAAGAGCCCGATCAGTCAAGGCCTGCTGATGGTGCCGAAGACGGCTGGCCTCCTGGCGTCGGTGACCAAACACCGGCGCGCGGGCTCCACTGGCACCACCGGCGACGAATCATACACGACCGACGAAGAAGACGTCGAAATCGACGAGCCCGACGTCGCCATCAGAACGAAACTCTTCAATCATGACAGCAGCGATTTCGGCTCTTTCTCGGACATCGCCACCATCACCGACAAGGTCATGCACAGGAATAGTTCGGATAGTTCCGTGTACAGCGACTTGGGGTTGGAGAAGCTGGAGAAGGGCGACTGGGCCCAAACGGTGGTGGGCGCCAAAGAACAAAGCTTCGCACGCCTACAGGACGAGCTGCGGGACGCCCACCAGGAACTCAAGCTGAAGGACGAGGAAGTGGCCCGGCTGTCGAGGATCCGGCAAGACGTCGAGGCCGAGCTGGAGGACCTGACTGCGAGCCTGTTTCAGGTAGGATTCATGCAACCCAAAACACGCTGTGCAGTAAGTGACCAAAAGAATGACACCGCTGAAAGCTGGCGAACAGTACTGAAATTTCATATTGCACACAAGTACAGTGGGGGATATAAAGTCTTGGACATCATTCCTGCTTTTTGACATGTTGGTCTCTTTGATGCTGTAAATCAGTATCAAATTATCAAAATCTTTATCTTCATCAAAATCTAGCTATGCAGCTAGGTTAAGACTGATTTACAGTATCAAAGAGATCAACATGTCAAAAAGCAGGAATGACNNCCTACTTCTAGGGATGAACATCTAGCAACTGTTCAAGCGAACGTTCTTTTTGTCATTTGCTTTACGCCTGTCACGGTATGTGTCTAATAGCTTGAACCGGTCGTTCACCTGAAACCGGCAAGGTTGTAAAGGATCGCCCCCCTAGGTAATCGCTGAACTTTCACCGTGCAAACAGTGGACCATATAGTGGAAAAAACAAAAAAAAGACGGTTTTACAATGGCGAAATTCGTACGTGTGGCCGCGAAAGTTGTGCGATCCAATTAAACGGATTTTATTCATGTCGATTAGAGAAAGGAATCGATTATAATGCCTCGAACTATATTAAAAAAGCGATTGTCTCGAAGATGACATTGGCAGAAACGAACAAACAGAGTGTAAAACCTGTAATTGAATCCATTCTTCTATTTCGAAATTTTCACCATATCGCATCCGAATTTTACACCTCAGTCAAACAAACCGTGACATTATGTCATTAGGGTCGCTTGCCCTTGACACGAATAGCTAAAAAGACACCTCGATTTTCAACAGTTTTTGATAAAAGCTGGGTCAAGTTTACGTGTCGCCTTGATGAACCAGAACCATTAGTTCGAGGGAGTACTTATTTTTTTTATGTAAGTTAATACTGTCGTTTGTTTATTATTTATTAATAATTTCTTTTTATCGACATATTGATTGATTTTCGTGACGCGAGGCTTTTTTAAGAATACAAAGTAAATATCAGAATTTTTGACGTATATTATAACCTATCACTTTTGACATTAACTGCAGATTAATATTCATTTCGTTTTAGCATGGAATTTTCATGGGTCGCAACCACAGACACCATAACACAGTTTTTAAAGTGTATAAACACAACCCGCGGTTAAGCATGACCATCGTAGAGGCATTTAAGTGCTTTTTTCACGTGTTAAATATACCTAGAAACAGTAATATTTATTAATTGCAGTTTTTCGAAATATTGTAACTTTGACGTCGATAATTGCTTTGACGTCGACAGTACAGTATAGTCTGTCTAGGAATTTAACAGAAATTGACTAAAAATTTTAACGGCATGATCGTCAAGCAAATAATAAGACGTGATTGGCATTCAACTTAAAAGTTGAAATCAATTTCCACTAAATGGTAGGAATATACATCGACCCAATTACGACGGGGGTGGCTTTTAAAAAAGCAATAATTATTAAAATATTAGCTTGTGTCAAATGTTGTCAGGGTCGGGGTAGGTCAGGTCAGGTGAGATGGAAGGCCTATATTTTTATGATAGCCGAAAATTGTAATACATTTCACTGATGTCGAAAAAATGCCCTTTTGAGAAATATTTAATTAATGTGTCATCTTAATGGACGAAATAATTTACCTTTCATTTTTTCCGCTACAGTAACTGCTTCAAAATTTCACTTTACTATAATGTTTTAACACATTTCGTTAACAATAATAACGAATTGCTGCTCCTAAAAAATGAACAATAAAATTTAAAAAATAACTGCATTCCATGATACATCTGAACGGAATGTACATTATTTTTTTTTATTTTACTGGCTATATGAAAATAAATTATTATCTCATTTCAGTTCTATGACTACATTTGCTTTGCTCACTTCGTGCAAAACACATGTTTTCTTTGGTATTCCATCATTATTTGATACAAACCATTTCTACAATTAATACTAGTGTTGTCTTAAAGTCAATCCCAGAAACTTGGGTTGACGTATAACGAAGTCATCAATATTACCAAAAAGTTATTTTTAGAGAAAAATAAAATAACTATAGTATTAGCGTAAGTATTGATTTTTTTTCACATGTCGTATTTTGCAATAAAGGGGCCTTCAGTTTGTGTTTAAGAATGTGAAAAAAGTAAATCTAATCAACAATAAGCTATTATTTTTAAAGAAAAAGTGACACTAATTTTCTTCCGTTTACTATTCATGACGAAATTTGATGGTTTTCAACAGTACTGGCGAGATACCAACCCATTCTATGATTAAATCTCTGAAAAGTTTAGTTGTTTAGTTCTAAACGAATTACATTTAGGACGTTATTATTATAGATAGTCGGGTTTCTTTTTTTATATTATGAGTTGAAAGATGAAACGTTAAGTTAAATTTATATTTTATTTGATATGGCATTCAGATCAAGAAAACTTAAAAAATGTTTTGAAAACAATAAGTTTTTATTTGCTTCAGCATTTCAAAATGCCATGAAATTGTAAGAATGTAGTCCGATGCTCCACAAAATTACATGAAAGGAAACATGAGGAAGTGGAAAGAGTCTGGTTTCAATTACAGTTCCTCTAAATGCACATTGTTAAGTTTAAATTTTTAATTTTACTTCAATCTTCTTTCTTTTTAATCTGATATATGCAAATAATCATATATACATGTATCTACCATTCGCAATTTTATTAGTATGTAATGTACCAATAAAACAAATCAATAAACATCCATTCTAAAACGTTGTGTGGATTTTACGGTGTGATTAAATTATATTCTTAGATTGTATGCAGTCGCGTGTCATTAATTACTAACATTCTTGAAACTTAACACAAACCAGAATGAAATTTTTATGACAAAATATCACAAAATAATGTACACCCCACCCCTTCATGATACGAAATTATATATTATAAAATAAATTGCAGTTTTTGGAATTAATGAAATTTTGTGAATGCAGTTTTATAATTTAAAAAAAATCTAAATCACCTTAAATAAATATATCTACCGCGGCAATATTTATAATTATGTTCCGATAGTTACCAATAACTGGTCCCAATTTTTCTACTGAATGACAGTTATCTTCAGAACAATTTGGTGAAATAATACTACTATGGAATTTCTAAATTGTTCACTACATATAAAATTACATGCCATTTGACCGTGAAAGCGGAGTAACCTTAAGCGTTTGTGCTAATACGTTTGTTAACCTCATTGGAATGTTAATTACAAAATTAGATTAATTTAAAGCAAATTTTTCTAAACAATAGCACACATTTTTAAGGTCACACTGCTTTCACGGGCGAATGGCTTATATAATGAAATCTATTTTGTATTAAAAATGTATTAAAATTGTCTAATATCTCTGTGAAAAATAATCTTTAAAGCCTACGCTATGATGCAGGGCTAATTTAGCATTAAAATGCTAAAAACCTTGACAATAAGGTTGTGTTGCTATGTTTTTATGACACTTGACATCTAAACATAAATAGTATTTTTTCACGAAATAACTTAAATATATAATTTTTGAAACAATGTTTTTAAAGTTCAGAGAAAACTTCATAAAATTTATTAAAATTCCATAAAAATGTACTTCACTTCCGTAAAATAATTGAAATTACACTCAAAATTGACTGCTTTAAGTAGGAAGATTTATGCAATCCTAGTTCAATGTTATTTTCGTTCCGTAAAATAGTAGTAGTCTGTGTGGAACTTGCAAGAATCCTTGATATTATAAAAATTTGTTTCCATCTGGTAGAAAATCCAGGATCTTTTAAATTTGTAATACTTGAATACACATACAATGTTGATATATATTTTAAAGTTATATGAAAATTAAGCACCTACCTAGTTTCTCCATAAAAAGTGTCATTAATTGTAATTGTTTTAAACTCCCTTTCTTTTTAACGGAATTAATAAGCATAAATTAATTATTTTAATTTCATAATTCCGACTACAAAAAAACAAAAATTTCATGCTGATCATAATTATTCTTGTTGTTTTGACATGTTTTGCTTCTAAAAATCGCCCCTTTGAGATTAGGTATGACATGGTATGTTCATTCAGGTTGTTTGCTTTAAATTAGAGTTAATTAGTTTAGAACCGCATAATCTCCGTCTAAATAAAAGATAACGAATTTCCTGTTCCACCCATTTAAATTTCAACGTCGTCTAACAAAAACATGTCTACCCTCATGGCAAACAAAAGGCGTCCATCCCTACGAAAAGGGCTTAGCAAAAGCCTCTTTGAATTAAACGCGGAAATCGACAAACTCATTCTCACCGAATTTGTAAGTTAAAACCGTATCTAGCCTATACAGATCTTTTATTTTTCACAGGAAGCCCACAACATGGTTCGAGAAGCTAACGAGAAGCAAGCAGCCTCCGAAAAAGCCCTCAAAGAAAGCCAAATGAAGGTGGACGTTCTGACGGCAGAAGTCGCAGCCCTGAAAACTTTGGTTCTGACGTCCACTCCGAGTCGACCCAATCTCCATTTGCATCCCCAGATCGACGTCAGGATAAAAGAAGAAGGCAAGAAGCACCGGCGGTCGCCGTCGCACTTTAATCTAAAATATGGACGCGAGAATTCGCCTCCGGAATCACCCGTTAAAGAAGTGCACCATATACCTTGCGAAATCGAGAACAAAGAAGGTCTGGAAGTTGACCCGAATGTTCACAAGGAGTTCTTGGCGTGGCGGCAGAAGCCGTGTTTGGACAAGAACGATCCGTTCGTGCAACGAATTTACGCGGAAGACATCGATCTGTGTCTCGCCTTCAACAATGAGGATCTGTCGAAGAAGGTGAGGAGCGCCGTCGAATCGGGCACGATTCTTATCGAGGCTGTGGGCGACAGGACCAAAGCCATGTTTCCCAAGTAAGTTAAAAAGCGAATGTAAAAAAAAAATAAATTATACAAGCAATGAATTTTGTAGGAAATGCGCTTTATTGGAAGTGCCAAGACTATGTTTCTACCGAATGAATATCGGAGAAGCGGACAACTGGTACAGCATATCACAGATATGTAGGAATAGGGTGAGTGCAAACGTTTGAATTTAGTCCGAAAAGTTTCTCGCTAAACCATCATTTTAATTTTTGATCTATTCTGAAATAATTACATACAAAATTTTATATTCTACATTGTTGTCTTCATTAAGGAAATTCAAAAAATTTCATAAATAAAAAATATTTTAGTACTATATTTTAAAAAATACATTTGGTGCATGGACAAAAATTTAATAGCACCATTTATAAAACAAATATACCGAGATATCAAAAATTATCTTGGTCAAAGGTGGTCATGGAATGGAAAACAGTCATCTTAACTTATGTCATCTTTTGGAAATAATTCTGTCAAAGTCAAGCTACGTCACATCATAAGTAGTGTGCAAATGTGTGGCTAATTTTAGANNAAATGTCCCCCGCCTTGATGAATGATTGACATAAATGCACGGTAAAAGCTCCGACAATTATTTTAAAATCCAGGACCACCTTTGACCAAGATAATTTTTGATATCTCGGTATAATAGAACATCAATGAAAAAATTGGTTTCACAAGACTATAAGTTCTAGTACAATCGCAATCAAAATCGTAAGGAAAAAACATTACCAAGATGACTATAATAAGATAGCCAACTAATTCAAAACTTTTTTTCAGATCATTGCCGTTTGTGATTTTTTAAACTATCTCAAATACATCGAGCGTGGTTTGGTGAAGAGCTCCGGTAAGTTTCTTCAACCATATTCACTTTCAAAGTTACCGCCCAGTACCTGTTGGCGGTAAATTTGAAAACTAGGAGCAAACTCACAATTTTTTCGAAAAATCTGTTTCAGCTCACGATGTTTATTGGGAAATCGTAAGATTAAGAAAAGATATGGTGTTAGCAAGGCTAGGCTTGAACTTGAGCTCCTGACGTTAAGTGTTTTATCAATTAATAAATGTGCCAACAAGATCTGACAACTCAAACCAAAGACTTTTTTGTATATATAGCCGCTTTTGAGATATTAAATATTTTATTTTAGTCTTCCCAGATTTTAACTTGTAAATAGCAGATTAAGGAAAAAACTAAATGTATTGACAGTTGATTTTTTTTTTAATAAAAAAACAACAAATCTACAGAATACTTCTATTATTTACTCTACATCTTGGACACAGGTTTGAGACCTAATATATCAAAACATTTCTGCATAATACGTGCTGTAGCTTCCGCCAATAGGATTCTACCATGGTTAACTCTGATCACGTCTCCTGAAGAATCCTTTTCAATACAGTAACACGAATCATAGAATTCTGTAAACGTGGTCGCCATCTCATAAACATATTCGCAAAGGTGATGCAAACACAAATCCTTCGTAATTTTTATAAGTTCTTCGGGAAAACGCAATAAAACTTTTCCTAGTTTCCATTCTTTCTCATGCTCCAATGAAATTTGATGGTTTTTGGCGATTTCTTGAATTTTCTTTGAGTCAAAATTAGCATTTCTTGCGATCGATTTGATTCTAGTATAAGCATATAACAAATAAACCGCTGTGTTTCCCTTGTCTTCCAGCATTTTATCAAAACTGAAGACGTATTCGTGGTTGCGATTGTGGCTCAAGTCTGCATATCTAATGCAACCATACGTCACCGATTCTTGCGCTTGTTTCAGCTCCTCCGGAGTCAAAACCTGATCTCGATTCTTCTCTTTGAGCTTCTCCAAAGCACGCTTGAGACCTTCCTCTAATAAGTCTATCAAACGAACAGTATCGCCTGATCTTGTTTTAAATTTCTTTTTATCTTCACCCAAGACTACACCAAAAGGTACGTGATCAACTCGGATTTTTTCAGTGAGCAGTCCTATGTTTCGAGCGCATTTAAATAAGATTTGAAAATGTGTCGCTTGACCTGCGTCGGTAATATAAATGATCCAGTCACATTTTTCTTCAGTAATTCGTTGTTTAATTGCTGCTAAATCGGAAGTGTCATAAGTATAACCACCATCTGATTTAACAACAGTTAACGGTATACTCCCGTCAGTTTTATCCCCCCACATTACTTTACGACCGTCATCTTCCTCCAAGTAGCCACCTTCTTCTAATTCTTTCACAATATCTTTCATGCGATTCTGATAAAACGATTCACCACGTTCAATTAATTTAACATCGAGCCTATCATAGATTACTTGAAATTCTTTTCGCGAAACCTCACAAATTAACTGCCAGGCTTTCGTATAATCTGGATCAAAAGATTGGAGTTTAACAACACAACTGTAAGCGCGTTTCTTAAAATCTTCATCTTCATCGAACCGCTTTTTAGATTCTTTGTAAAAACTTTGCAAATCACCAATTGGTGGGGACTTGACCAAGTAATCGGGAAATTTATCCTGAAGGTGCGCTATTAACATACCAAACTGCGTCCCCCAATCTCCTACATGATTAATTCGAACTACATCATGCCCCAAGTATTCCAAGAGCCTACTCACACTCTCCCCTATAATAGTCGATCTTAAATGCCCAACGTGCATCTCTTTCGCGATATTGGGCGATGAAAAATCAACCAAAACACGCAATTTTTCCACACTGGGTGGTCTTACCCCATATTCAAATATTGTCGACAAATTTCTCAAACCAAATACTTTACTTACGAATATATTAATGAACCCAGGCCCTGCCACTTCTAATTTTTCAATCAATTCGTGAGGGCTGAGGTTTTCCACGATTTTATTAGCAATTTCACGTGGTGCAATCTTTTTGCCCAATTGCTTGTAGATGTTTGATAGCTGCATAGCCGAATTACATTGGTAATCACCGAATTTGGGATTATTGCCTGTTAGAGTGATTACTACTGGAGCATCTGTTATATCTGGACAAGCTGATGCAATAGCTTGTGTGAAAATTTCCTCAAGAATTTCAAGAATGTTTTGCATTCTGGTGGGGTCACTAGTCACAGAATTGTTGCTGAACGATGAAATGGCCTACAAAAAGCAATCAAATGGTGCAAAATCGTGATATAAACTTTTACCCTTTTTAGGACAGTTAGGCGATGTTTCAGCTTGGTATTTTCAGTTATTAGTTTCTGTAATTCAGGGCTGATCAATGAATTTATGGTTTTGTTTTTGATGCTTTGTTGTAACAGCAAGATTTCCTTTTTTAAAGCACGAATTTGGTCTTCCTGCAAAATTTGAAATTAGTTGACATAACCTCACTTTTGCGAATTATTTACCGCGACATTTGCTTCGTTGTTGTAAAAAGTAACGGTTTCTTCCAACAAACCCATCGTGTCGTGAATTGTTATTAAAAAATTGTTGAATTGTGCTGGAAATTACGCCAAAAAACTTCACGTGTACCACGAAACAAAAATTGAAAAAATCAGGACTGATGTCAACTGTTGCACTAAAAAACCCCAGAAATTACTAAAAACATTACTTTCAAAACAGCTTTATTGTGAGTTGCGCAACAGTGCAATATAAAATATTATTAACAAACTTTACACTGGTGTTCTCCACGCATCAATCTATTCAGGAATTAACTTCATCGATCTAGAAATTTGACTCCACGGAAACAACAGTATCCCACGAAAAATTACGCATTTTCACCACATCATTTCGTTGGGAGTTAAAAAAACCATGATCACATTAAATGCAGTTTATTTTCTTTTATAATAGTAAACATTTTACAGAGTTTTACTGGTAAGTTAAGATGTGGATATGCTAAGCACATGAAAATTAGTAACTCACACTTCTTCTCATGTATTTATAACACAAAATCAGTCAGCTAGAGATTCGGTACCTCACAGAAATTTCGAAACAATACCAACTTACAGTTTCAGATAATACTGATAAATAAACGATGTGCTTTATATATCACAAGTATGGACAAAAAACTAAATATGATCATCCACCATACAAGTTTGGAATTATTTACAGTAGCTACAATTCGATCAAATAGAATAAATTGCACAGATAGAAAATTGTTTGTTGTTTATTTACGACGATGACTGAAATAAAATTTGCATAGTTTCAGAAGCTTGTTTACACTAGTAAATAATATAAAAATAACAATTAGGCTTTTAGTACCTATCAAACTAACATTTGTACACTTCCACTTAATAATTTACAGACAGTTTTATATTCACACACTTTCACTGGGCGTCCCTGGTCACTAAAGTTCCTTTGCGTGCCGGTCACCTGTGATTTGATCCTTCGTTCATATCATACAAAACTTGTGCTATCGTTCTCGAGGACTCTACATTGCTAAGGGCTACGTTCGCTAAATGAGGCTCGTAGTGCTTTAAGTACCTTTAAAAAATGAATTAGACCCTCACTCATCCATATATACCCAGTAGAACTCATTTACTTAAAACCAACCATATAAGATAAAGTTGGGTAACTAAGACCTAGTTTTACAACAGAAATTGTAAACGTCCTTCTAAAAATTATATTATTCTATAAAATTGTTTTATATTTGACATGCGTCATCACTATTTCCTTTCTTTTTAAACTGCCAGCTGGCATCTGTTACCCAAATACCGAGCGATCCAAAAGTCTTTCTATCAAGTGGGTCAGGTCATTGAAAGTGTATGTCTTATTATTATTTTACCTTGCAAATGTCATTTATTAATCAAAAACAAATTTAAAATTTGAATATTGAAATTTTTTTATTGAATTTCAGCTGTTAAGACCATTTCAAAAAGGAACTTCAATAAAAAATANNAATAATTTCAAAATGTAAGAGTAAACTTCGCCCTAAAATATTAATCTATTTCTCGCTATAATTTTTTGAATGGTATAAATGGGATAAATGGCATAAATCCTTTTGTTTTAACCATCACAACTGTCGCAGAGCTCTTAGTTTCACGTAACTGTCCACATTTTATACAAAATATTTGATATAAATAAACCACTAATTTTGACACTGACTATAACAGGCATATCTGTTAGAAACAGCATTTTGATGGTTTTAAAAATTAACGATCTTCGTTTCTCTCATTGATAAAAATAGTGTTGGTGCTTTGTTTCAAATTGTAATTATGCTGAATGTCAAATTTCTATTCGCAAACTGATGTTGCTATGTAAATTGCACTCTGGCCTCTGTTACTGAATTTTTCGAAACGCCTTTTGTCTACTCTACTACTAGAAACTTAAACTAATTTGTCTCTCTGTATAGAATGATGGAATAACATGGTATTTGTGTAAGTTCATAGAAAATGATAGTTTTTAGAATTTTGAAGTATCTACAAGTTTTTGCAATTTACGAAATGTTTTCAATCATTTTATTGTTCAGAAATAGAAACAGCGAGACTGAATTTATTTTTTTTTTACCAGGAGCACTAGAGATCAACAAAAATTTATTTTTTAGAATTGCAGATGGCAATCAATATCCATTTAGTGGACATAACGTTTTCACATACTAAAAACACGCTATCCAAAATGTGTATGTAGTAAAATGATGTTAAATACTCTGCCTGAAATTATCAAAGAAGTTATGATGATAATTATATGAACATTATCAACAGCATAGGCCACTACAAATGTAAAAAACAAAACAAACAGTTCTTTCGTTTACAACTTCACATTAATATTTTGAATAACCTACTCTAGATGATCACATACATCACATATACAGGGTGGCATTAATAGTTATACAGATATTTGAATGGGTGACAGGAGACCATAAAATAACACTATTCGATCAATGATGTCTTATCCAAAAAATGATACTTTTCGGAATAGAGCCTTTTGAATTTTTCCTCAAACAGTTGATTAGCCACTGGTAAATTAGAAAATTCGAAAAAATTATACTTGATAGTAGG
>QDEB01064391.1:0-19057 GCA_004193795.1 Asbolus verrucosus | reverse complement strand
AACAACGCAGTTTGACAAATAACAATTGCATAAAGCAAAAATTTAAATTAATTTTTTATTATTTCAGGATCTGAAATAATAAAAATCTTTCATTGTACGATGGGGAATTTGCTAAGGGTTACCTACATGTATCAAATTGTGCTCTCTCACTCAACAGTGATACATTTTTTGTGACACAATGCACGAAAAAGTTACCGGCTTTTGAAAAGATTTTTGACAACTGTCAATTGGCAACAGACGCAAACTAATGTCTCAACGTCAACTATCGGGTGTTCATTTAAAANNTTTTCATGGTTAAAAATTGTATTTTTCATTTGTCACTGACGTCTGTCAAAAATTGTGGGCATACCTCATTTTATTCGATTGTTTTCAAAGGCGACTTGATGCACTTTTCAAATGAACGCCCGTTATAATTATAATTTTAAAAAGGCGGCACGAGCTAGTTAGGTGTTTAATAAAAGGTATGTGGCACGGTTCATCATTAATGATCACTCTTTATTATGTGCATATCGGAGTATCTTACGATGAGACGAATCGTTTAATAAAAAAATTTATATCTATAACCTTCGGAACTGAATTACACGAACCTGAAATGAAGTTATTTAACTTAAACATAGTATTTAGCAGATTCTAATACATTTCCGCATAGTTAGAAATGGTTAAAAATAATATTTGCTTCTGTTGTCAACTGAAGATAAAAAATGTTCTATACATATATCTAAAAAAGGTGCGTACGCGTCTGAACTGCATTTTTTTTCTATCCACTTTTTAATAAAAACAATAATTATTTTGGTAATAGCAATAAATTACAGGATATTGAAGAAATGATGCTGTGACGAAATTGAAAGGTAAATAATTTAATTTAAACGTTGAAAACAAATTTTTAGCAAAAATTATTGATTTGGAAAGCACCGTATGTGCTCAACAATGTTTATTTTTCCTCATTATCGGTCAGACAAAACCCATTAAATGGGGCGCTGTCAATTGGTATCTCTTGGCATTATTCAGAATGGACAAAGAACTCGAAGATCTTCACAAGAGTACTAAACTGTTAACTGTGTAACAAGGAATTTTTGCAAAAAAAAAGTGTACGAAAATGTTCCTGTTAGATTTTTCGTTTTATTTAATTATTTATTTATATATGGTTTTCTTACATATTCCATTTTATTTTGTTAAGAAGTTTGCAACTTTAAATATCTACAATGTGTGATTGAGTATATATTATTTGGTTAAAGAACAAATAACTGGTGAGTGGTAAATATGTAACATGTCCAGTTATTTACTGCTATAAAAAGTTTTAAACAAGTTTTACTATTATATTAATTTTTCTCCAGGAGGATCACTATTATTCAAATTAAAAATTTAATACATTTTATATACATTTGTAGTTATAAATATTTGTGATATGAGACTATCAATCCTGCCATATGTATTATTCAAGAATCTAAATGCACTCAACTGTTTCAAAATAAATATAATAATGCAGGTATCCACTAAAGTGAGAGATTTACAGACCAAAAGTTATTATTATTATTATCATTGTAAACAGACCACATAAGTCTTATAAAGTAACTGTTTCAATAAACCTGATGCAAACAACACAAAAGTTCAACATTAAAATAATTGATCAAAGATTCCGCATTCCGTTACATTGATTGGTGCAAATGGAAAAATTGAAGAAAACCTACATGACATATAATAGCAACGAATATAATAGATATTTATGTACGTAGTAACGCTAATTAAGAATTGATAATATTTAATGCACTAATGACTTTTTTCTCATATGAAATATGAACTGCACGTAATACGAGTGAGCTAAAATTTCAGATTTCAGAGACATAGTAATCTCAAAAATTTACGAATTCAAAAATCTACACACTTCGACTTCTAGGCTTTTTTCTGCCATTACAAATGTAAGAATAGATGTCATGTCACCCATGTATTAAAAATATTTATTTGGAATTACGAATAAGGCACACTTTCTTTTATTAATCATATTCACGTATTTTAAAATTACCAATCTTGTTATGAAATTAACGGGAGTCTGAAATTTTTAAATAATCTATTATACCGATTGTATGTTCATACAATATTATGTAAATTAGTGCGGCCATTATCAAATATTTATGATCTTGTATCTTAAACCTAAATTGAAAATATTCAAATTTTCTTAATAAAGCACCAAAATAGGCTATTAAAAGAAATTGAAATCTTACCACCCCGACGGAACATTTTAAACTGCAATTCTGTTGTGGTAATGGTTGAAAATGGTGACGAGACCAATTTGAAGACACCGTAAAAATTTTGTTGGTAATATATCTTCATGCATATCCATATAGGAGGATGTCTCTTATATCTTATATGCGAGAGAGAAGCTAAAGGTCACGACCCCTGATATGTGGCACAACACTTCTAATTCCAGGCACTCCTACTAACATCTTACACACACATACATAAAAGATATCAAATATCTAATTTTATTATGGACCCTTCATTTATACGCAGTCTTCCTTGGTAATGAAAAATTAAGCTGCTCATTTGCAACTGCTTTGCTCGTTACTAAGTAAAAATGCTAATTGCCTTTACAGTAAATATCACCATTTGTTACTGATCGAGAAATAAAATTGGTTTATTTGCGAGCAGTTACTCATTAATTACCTCATTAATTTCGAGTTTTGCTAATTGTAAATGACTTCGATACTGAAAGAAACGGTCTTTGTTTTTTTCTGTGTGTCACAATTTTTTTTTAAGTCTATGTATACTTGTATTCATACAATTAATATTGAAAATTGCAGTATTGCAAAAATAAAAAGATTTTATCTATTGCATGCTACATGTCTAAAGTTCTAACAGTTGTTTTTACCATTACTAAAAATCTGGTTTTAATGTTTGACGTCATCTTTATACGACACAATAATAAAGTTTCACTTATCTGATTACCACTAACAAATAATTAAGAGAGTAGGTAGATAAAATGAGATGAACAGACCAGGTAGAGCAGATAATATGCTTACAAAAAATATTTTATTTGTCTGCTCTCTGGATATTATATTTAATTAAATTATGAATGTCTGCCTTCTGATAAAAATCTACTGCATTCCGAGTCCAACTAATGGCTCAAATTAATTTTATAGCAGTCGATAGAAAATATACGAACAAATATTTCGAGATTAAAATGAAATATGAATTTAATATAAAAAATCTAATGTTCCGTTTGCAAACAATCACAAAAGGGTTAATTGTTAAACGTTTTAATTTCAATAAAGAGTTTTCTAAGAAGAGAATTATTTGTTTCAGCTTAAATGAATCTAGAACATATTTTCATAATTGTTCAATGTTAGTTATTATTTTATACTTCGGATGATTAGTTTTGTTTTCAATCGTGGAATCTGAATAAATTAAAAATAGGTCAAGTTGTTAGAAAATTGAAATTTGTAGAAGAAGTCAAATGTAACCAACAATTACTAATAATCAATGTTTAGATTTGGTTGTGATCTAGAACAATAGGATCATTTTAAACAAACGTATACAACTGAAATCTTAAAGATGATATAAAGTACACCACGTTGCACTGCCCACAGGTTTTGTGGATAATTATATATAGTTAGTCCTGCCTAATTTTATATATCATGTTTACGTTGCCAAGTTCTATACTTATTTATGACAGATTTATATTGAAAAATCCTGGAAATCGAAACTTGTGGATCCTTAAAGTCGGTGGATCTTTGAATTCGTAAATTAATTACAGCTTACTCGTACATTTAATTTTCTATGAGAAAAATCATATGAAAAAGCATCAATACACCGAATCAATCCAGTTTCAAACAGTTTATTTTGTAAAACCGGCTGCAAGTCCTTATAATTTATGCAAACAAAACAACTTGACTCACATAGCTAAAATTACTTATAAAACTGAAACGAGATATAAATGTCTATTATGTTCATTATCCCTATATGATATACGGTTTTCTTCAATTTCTGCATTTACGCTAATCCGTGTGTTTTTTTAGTAGTTTAAGGGAAATGGAATACTTATCCAATTTACTTTAAAATTACTCTCTTGTCGTTTGTTTCGGATTTACTGAAACAGTCAATTTAGTAAAACTTACGTACCCTATTTACAATAATTATTTCTACATAATTATCAGAACACTAGGTAATTAAACAGCGACGCAAATTACATCTTCCTATAATAATAAATAAATTTATTACTAAAGAGTTCATCACAAATAATCGTTACTTCAACTATACTGTAACTGGGATATTCAAAAGTGTCAACAGAAACGACGTAAATTTATTGCAACGTTTGAGAATACTTGAGATCGAAGTAATCAGAGTACCTAAATGATAAAGATACATAATTCCGCACACTCTAAATTTAAATTAAATAATTTATCACTTTTACTACATTTATCTAACATTTTGTAATTTATTAATAATGTGTTTCCCAGTTATGGACAGTTAAAAGTATTATGTTAACTTTAAACAGAAACAAAACTAATTTCTCTTTGCTTCATGTGAAAATGTAATAGTTATTTACCTAACGTGTTCGGGAAATTGATTTTTCCGCATGAGCACTTTGTTTGCAACACGACTGAAGCCGACCTGACGAATCAAAAATGTTTAATTTTTTTAACTTTAGTCTTCTTTAGTCACCAAATCATTATAAACTATTTGGTTCGATGTGTTGTGCAGTGTGTATGTCCGTATCTGATTTTCCAGAAATTATAATTGAATACGCTTTATAATACGAAATTTTATATTAGGCAAGGTTTATTCTCCGTATGTGAAGAAAAATAAATTAATTTTGTGGATAAATAAAGTCAAAAAACGTCAAAAAAAAACAATTTTTTCGAAAAAATCAATCATTAACACGTGAAAAAACACCAATTTTCCTCTTTACACAAGAAGATACATTTATATATTTTAAAAATATACGTGTTTTTCCCCATTTTCAATAAACATTTTCATATAAACAACCACTAGCCACACCGTTGCGAATGCAGTCTTCTTCTGCGGCATGAAGACTCTTAAATGGAGTTATTTTTAACTGTCGATATCTAGAATCATTTCTGAGAAAATATGGTTTTTCTCTAAAAATTTTGATAGCCAACTGGCCGTATGGAATTTGCTGAAGCTTAGTTTTTTGCATATGGTATCGATTTGGTGATTTCATAAATTTTAACAAAAAATCCATATATAAAATTTGAATTCGTTCAAATCAGTTCGGATTACTTTCAATCAACTCAGGTTCGACAATATAATTTTATTCAGGTTAGCTCAAATTAGTATCTCTTCACAGATTCTTTTAATTTGACCATAGCAATTCGTATCTTCATTTAAAAATAGTATATTTTTGGGCACCTTTTTTCCTTCTATACTATTCCCAGCTTTAGAAGACAGGTCTATATTATTCCGCAACTTGACAAAAAAATTTCTACATCAGCAGTTATCAAATATGAAGTTGAAAATGATAAAATATTTTTGAATCTTAATGACCCAGCGTGTTTCCTATGTAAACAAATGAGTTACATAGCTAACCAACGTAAAAATAATGAACTGAGAGAAACCGACCGAATATCCGAAGAATCATTACAACAACAAATAGAATGGGAAACACCTTCAAACAAAAAAATAACACCGAAAAAAGAAGAAAAGAGGCGCGTTGACACAAAACGAAACCCTATTACAAGATTATAAACTGTCCGTTAACCAAGTCATAAAACCGAAAACTCCTATTAAACATATCCCCCAAAAATTACAAAACTGAATAGCGAACCCACGGAAAATATAACTTTTGTTAGAGAACAAATGCAAGCTGCCAAACAATTTATTATAGAAATGACTTTAGAACAGGTAACTGATTTTCTAGAAAACGTTTAGGGGTCACTTGACCCATTAATTTCGGCGAAAGTGTATATAGAGAACATTAATGAATTAGGCTAAATTGTTGGTGTTTCTTACTGATAGAACAATGAATGCGAAAAAGCTATCAAAGATAGAAAAAAAAAACGCTTTTTACAAATTGAAATGCCAAAACACTACAGGAAAATCTTATGAAAATTTTAAATGTTTTCGAACTGATTGAATCACGTTAAAAAAAAATAAGGAAAGAGTCTTGGGCTTAATGTGTCTCATGATAAACAGTTTGGTAAAATCAGCTAAAATTTGACAAAAATTAAAAGAATAGGTAGAAACATGATTTTTCATCGCATCGCTTCCATTAAAGCAAACAGAGTACTTAATCTCATCAAACGAAGAAATTGCCGAATGCTTGGCTGAAAACTTTAAGAAAGACTCAAACTCACTCGGTTATCACAAAGAAGAATTTCTCAACATCAAAAACAGAGTGGAACAAGAATATTTCGAACCAAATGCGACCAACCCCTTAAGCTTCCCGAAATTACTGTAATAAATATCCAACAGAAATTTGATTTCCAATTGCTGACATTCTAGATTAAAGGAACAACATAAGATGGAAATAAATTATAGACCAAAGTTAAGAGGCTAATATTCACAATTTCTAATAAATAACAATTTTTTGATTGTCTCAGATATTATGGTTTAAATCACAATTTTCAGAAATAATGTTAAAATTCATAGTCGTAATGTTCACTGAAGACTTGTGTTAGTGCTACAAAATTATGTGGAGAAAAACTGATGATTTCTTACATTAAAAACTAATTGTTATAATAAATAAATGATAATTATGATGCGGCAAGACGGCGATAATTACACTAGATTAAAATTATCATCACTTAATGTGAATATCCGGCCTGATAGCCGTGGCGTGGGCTTGTGAAATAGTAGATAATACCCATTTTAAAACTAGGGAAGATAATCAATAATTAATACCTATAGCATCTTCAAGACAAAAATTCTCTCGATCTCAGAACTTATTAAATATATTTTTACATATTTAATTTTAACTTTTTGTATACAGTCTCTGCGCAAAGTTATATACATCTCTTCCAGTAAAATTTCAGAATGTCTTTTTTGTAAATTTCCTTATTTTGCTCATTCAACAAATGTATTTACTCTCGTTTTTAATAGGTATCTCACCACTATTAAAATGAATCATTAAAAGATGTTTAAATAAACAGAAATTCGACTAGAGAAATAGAATAAATAAGGAGGATCTGGTAATATCCAGAAACCTAACTCAACTGCTTTTGTAGTCACAACTTTTTCTTAATATTTCTCTGAATTTTTCTTTAATCTTTCTCGAAATTTAGTTAAAAGTGAAACACAATAATCTCCTGTAAATGTACGTCAATGTTGCAAAAAATTGACAAGCATAACTCTTTTGGAATCTTGAAAAATAGAGAGCTTCAGTTTGCTAGATGAAGATCAGACTTTTTTGGTGGTAGCGAACTGGTATTAATCTCTACTGACTTATTTTATCTAAGTCATAGTTACCAGCCCACCTTTCAAACACAGAATAAAACTAAATTAAACCAACCATCGAACTATGAACCTCGTCACTATCCAAAAAAACAAGTACTATTCAACAGACTACGGATTAGACACACTGGAATTTCGCACCAACACTTCACTGCAGTGCAGAAATCACCGTGAAACACCTACCAATCAACAGCTATCAAAACATCCGAGACACCATCGGCCTGGAAAATGAACTATCCGAGTCGTTAGACAATTATCCAGAAAGAATGAATGGAGTAATAAATTGCTACAATACGATTTATTCAGCAAAATTTAGACAATATGTTCAGACAATACTATTTGTTTTAACGATACTAATAACCAAAAGCGAATGAAGCAACAAATTGTATTAAAAAAATAAAAAATTGAAAAAATGTTTAAGAATATTTTGTTGTGAAAAACCTACCTTGACTAATGCAGTAATTTATATTGAATTAAATCAGTTTTACATAATAAAGTGTTTTTATTGATATGTATTTGGATACACAATTGTCCGCGAATGTGTACATGTTTCACAATAAGCTGATAGTTTCTTAAGTTAATTTCTCCTCAAAGTAAAATAAATTTAAATTTTTGCATGCAGTGATGGATTTACTAATTTTCGGATATTTGTTTCAAACTACTTTCAACCTAATTCTTTAAAACAATTTTGTGTAAATGACGTTTATTTAAATTCTCTCTAACAAAAATTGCTTGGCAGTAATCAAGTGTAGAAATTTCTTTCAACATCTTCCTAAAAAAATACATCAAATATATCCATTTTTTTTATATAAATTGTTGTCAAAAACGATGATGAAAGGTAATTTATTTTATTTTGCCTGTACCTAAATGCAGGCAATATGTAGATACATATCTTAATTAACCTAACCTAATTAATTACTTTATAATAAGTAACAAATAACGTAACTAAATTATTTATAGCTATCTACTTCATTTTCAGCAACAGTTTCAGCGATTTATTTATATTACATATATCTGTCAATACACGTTAAAGGATCATTTTAAACACGGTAGGGATTTCTCCCTTACTGACCGAAGATAAATACTATGGAAATTTGACTTTCTTGGCAAATTTTGAATCAACGACAAAATTTTAAACAAAAAAAATTGATATTGTGAGGTATATCAAATAAAAGGTTCGTAGATAAATTACATTTTAGATCGCTACTTTTTGAAGTCTCCATTACTTCAGATCGAAATGACCATGTCATAGCGCACATTAAAAATGTTGACAACAATTGTCATTATAGGTAATTCGTTACAATCTGTACTTTATTTATAAATAATAACAGTTGTTTTATTGATATAATACTTATTTTCACCTGTTGGTTTTTAAATATGTTTTTAAATTTTATTTCTGGGAAAATTATTAGTTTTCAAATAAAATTTAAATTCGTTGGAAAAACTAAATACAGGGAAATACTAAATTTTAGATGTATATGTGTATACATTGCAGATACATATATATTACATAACGTTGATGGAAAATGTGCTTATGAGTTAATATTATATGCAACCCTTTATACAATTCTGCAGTGAAAACGTGTTGCACTTCTGTTCGATCAGAAATTAAAGTGTTTCAGTTTCTTTTAATTTGAACAAAGTAATNNAAACTCATAATTAGAAATCTCCAGGAAACGACCAAATTCACAATTTTTGGATTAAAAAATCTACATATATACATAAATATTTGCTTAAACATTTAAACAAGTTCATAGAACAATCTAATACCTTTCCCTAATTTTTGATCTGTGGAATAACCTACCTTAAACCTAAAGTTCAGATACCAGAAACCCTTCAAAATATAGCCTAGTCATTTGCTTACCAATTTTATACAAAATAATGACCTCTTGTATCACAGAAATAATTTACAATCATCGTCAAAGATTCAATATTATTAATGAAGAGCAGAAGGGTTGTGTTCGAAATTCTTTTGATTGTAAGGAGCAATTAACAATAGATGCAACAACAATGGCACAAGCCAGGAAAAACATTCGAAACATATAGACAGTATTTATTGACCATAAGAAGGCCCATGATTCTATTCCTCATTCACGCCTTATCAGAATTATTAAAGTTTACAAAATTAATAATATTTTAATAACATTTTTATCACATATCTTGATATATAACCTTCCATTTATCCATAGACAATAATATTTTAAAATCTAAATCAATATCAATAAAAAGAAGAACCTATCAAGGTAATTCGTTAAGCCCCTTTTGGTTTTGTTTAACTATCTTATCTCATTTTTTATCTTTATCTCATTTACTAAACAATTCTGAATATAATTTTAATATCGGAGTTAACAATAGTAATCAATCTAAATTAAATCATCTTTTATACATGGATGATATCAAATTATATGTATCAACTAAAAATCATCTGGTGTCACTATTAACTATAAGTGAAAATAGTTCCAATAATAATGGAATGAATTTTGAAGTTGATAAGTGCAAAACTCGAGCTATTGTTCATGGTCATTATCAAAATTTGAAATATACTGTAAACAATAGAGACATTATTAAGAGTTTAGATAAAGAGAAATTTTACAAATATTTAGGCATACACCAGTCAACACATATTGAACACACAATAGTTAAAACTAAGTTGGCTGAACACGCGTGGTAAAAAAGATGTAATATACATCCGGAAACCGCAGGATTTATGTTTTGCTATGCAAGACAGAGTGGTTAATACCAAAAATTACAAGAAGGATATACCTAAAAACAACTCGATTACTGATGATAGATGTAGGATTTGCAAAACAGGATCAAAGACAATTGAACACATCATTTCAGCTTAATCTGTTTTGTCATAAACCGAATAAAGCAATTTGTGAATAAAGAGAAGCTCTCAAATAGATGACGTAATTCAGTGAAGACGCAATCATTGATTATCTATTGAGCTTTATGCGCTTTATGGATCTTGTAAGCGCCGTGCAACACAGATATTTGTGGGAATGTGGACGTTTTTCTTCAAGAAAAACATTTAAACATTTCAAGTTTTGAATTACCTTTCCATACACATTTACATTAATTGTAGGACCTCTTGGTATATACTTAGTCAGTAATGTTTCATCATAATTCCAAAAAATGGTTGCCAGTCAGTGAGTTGATTAAGTTTTGAATTTTTTGGAGCGAGGTGAGCCCTTGTGAACCTGTTGCATGGATTCTTTTTTGATATAGATCCTAGTGATACATCCAAGTCACAATCTCAGATAAAAGGTCGCTATCAGCATCCAAAGAAGTCAAATTTTCTTACGAAATTTCTTACAAAAGTTCTTTGGGAATAATAAAGACCTTCACTCGTCGATCTTCAAACACCATACTTTAACTACTTTGACATTTTCTTCAGTTGGTGCCTCAATTAATCGACCAAATTTTAGATCATCTTTTCTATTCCACCGAAATTATTTTCACCTGAATTTAGCTTTAAAATAGCTTGGTACAGTTATTCTTTCGTGTATCGCTTTGGAACCATCGGCCCCGTTTTTCAAAAACTTTGTTACACTGTGGTGCTCTAATTTCGTATCATTCATTTTTTAATTAATAATTATTTGCCAAATTTTAACACATGATCGAATTTAAAGACACTTGGTCTCTGAACTTGCAAAAGTCATATCTACTTAACAGTAAAAAAAAATTGAAATTGTTCGTCTTTTGTTTCATAGCTAGGTAGATAATATTCTGAATTACCCTCGTATCGATGCTATGATGCTTCCATGTACCTTCAGCAAATTAATTATTGCTTCCAATCAATCTTTTATTGAATGAATCACTGCTTTTTTTTATTGCAAAACATTATTCGAAGCTTTTTTCAAATTTTGAAAGTGGAACAATCGAATTAAAGTATGAAATTTATGAAAAAAAATTATAATTTATTTGTCCATATACTTTAGTGAATATCTAAAAGTTTCTCAAGTCTTCAATCACCTAATTTTCTAACAACCAAAGTAATACCTGAATATACATATTTTCTATCCATAGAAAAATAAATTAATATAACAAATACAGAAAAACATTCCTGGTGACAGTAGTTGCAATAAAGAATTTAAATTGTCAAAATTTCTTTACCAAAAAGAAGAATGTATATGTTCATTTAAAAAGCGCATCAAATCGCCTTTGACTTTTTGATAGACGAAGATGGCGCAAGAATTCTGACATAAGAGAGCACATCGTTTTCTTGCGGCATCTTCGTCTACAAAAAATCAAAGACGACTTGATGCACTTTTTAAATGAACAACCCTTATATCTAGTGAACTTGTTTACTGTGATTTGTATACAACAGGTATATTCATAATCATATTCTGAATTCTAAATGCGAAAAATAATTTGCATTAGTTGAACAATTAATGACATTTGTCGTTGGAAATAATTATTTATGTTATTGCCCATAACGTACGATCGAGGGACTGTTAATCATTAAGGTTAACAAGATGGCATCGTAACTTCCTTGAGAAATGCGTTCCTATGTTGTTACAGAAGAATTTTCTGAACCTCCTACCGGATGAGTTATGGTGAATCATAAACTGAATTAAATAAGGACGATGCACACGTAAGTTGATTTTTAACATTTTCAAATTTTGCATAGAAATTTATAGTCAATATAAAATTTTATAGTATTTAATTGTTGAAGCGTCATCTTCTCTCACATTATATCACAGTTAAAAATATAGAATCTTATTTTACGATGCCTTATATGATAAATACACAAATACAGTTTTATGAGTTAACATCCATTTAAAAGGACTTTTATTGTAAATTCACTTTTACAGCATATGTGATTTTTATCACATAATGATCAAGGCGTAACATTATATAAAAAAATATGGAAAGTTATTTCCCCAAAAATTTTTCTTAAATAAGAAATTGATTGTGATTACCAAGCAAACTGAAATCAGATTAAATTATACACAAACGTAAAAAATATAATATTGTTTATAAAACCATTCAAAAATTTAATAATACGTTTTTTGAGATAAAAGTTGTCACCTTCAGGGAAAAACAGGAAAGATAGACTGTAAGAGCATATTTCTCATTCATAATCATTTACTATAAGAAAAATTCTTCTTCTATCGCTTTATTTTGAACAGATATACATATACCTGTGGACCATAAAATGTAATAGTTATGTTGAAAAAACATTACAACAAAAAAATAAAACAATTTTTATGCCTACTTTTCAAAATAACATTGATGATTTTTTTTGAAACAGCCTGTATAAAATTAAACTTACAAGCAGTTTCGTCATTAGATAAGCATAACGTGAATATCGAATCTCAAAAAGAACGTTTCAATAGTTTGTCTGAGATAAAAGTTGCTGTCACTTCCAGCTAATCTAATAGAGAAATAGACTCCAAAAGCATATTTCAGTTTATCACTCATAATCATTTACTATTGCAAAAATTTGTTTTCTTACTTCTCTATTTTAAAGGATCACTCGTCATAAACAAATGTACTAGGTGCCTTGTAAAAACGTAAAATAAACTTGGTATTAGGAAAACATTAGGATATGAAAATAAAGCAAGTGTTATGCCTAGTTTTCAAAACAAACACACTACATAAGATTAAGCTTACAAACTTTTTTCTCCTTGAGATAACTTGGATATTAAATATCAAAAAAATAAGTTATTTTCAATTACTTTACTTCCCTTTAACTTACAAATATGAAGGAAAAAGAAATAGGTACATATCTTTTTTTTTGAACAGAAAATTGATTGTCACCTCCAAACAAAGGAAAATCGGATCAATTGTACACATAATCAGAATTTTTTATTATAAGCATTAAAAAATTTAATATCTTATTTGAAGAAAAGGTTGCTGTCACTTCCGACTAATATAAACAACAAATGTGGGCTATAAAAGCAAAACGCGCTATAAAAATGTAAATCCTTGTATTGGGAAAACATTACATCATAAAAATAAAGGAAGTATTAAACTTACACACTTACAAACATATTCGTCCTTGAAATTACTATAACGTTGGTTTAAATCTCAAAAAGATCGGTCCAACAGTTTTCAAGATCTAGAATAGTTAAAAAATTTCGGACAAACCGCGAGATCGGCAGATTCGGTTTATTACATACCACACCGTATACTAAAACCTGAGAACTAGTAGGCACTACGAAACTACGTATCGTCTTTGATGCTTCCCTTATTGCAGTTCGAATCAAATTTCTCTCAGCGATACATTACATATAAGTATATTAAAACTTAAAAAAGACACTGCAAGTCTTCTATTCATTTTCGACTATACAAAATGCTATTACTAGTGACATTAAACAGATGTATCGACAGATTTTTAATTTCCAAATATTAAATTTTAAATTTTAAATTTCCGAGAATATTGTGGAAAACATCACCGAATAATTCTATTCAAGATTATCATCTTTGAGCTGTCACTTACACCTCAGCCTCATCTCCATTTTTGCCGTTCAGACTTTTAACATAATTGATCACCACTAAGGGCAGAAACTATCCTCTAGCTTCAGCCACTTTGCAATCTAATATTTATATAGATGATATCACAAGAGGGATTATACATTATGGACCTTACAGTTATCTGTGGGAATATGAATGCTTTTCTTCCAGCGCTCGTTTTAAATTCTGAATTGTCTTACTGTTCCAAAACAATCAACACAGAGGTGTATGACCTCTGCATTAATTGTAGCTCCTCTTGGCATATACTGAATCACCAATATCCTTTCGTTATCCCAAAAAATGAGAGGTAAGTCCTTGTGAGCTCATCACACGGATTCTTTTTTGATTGGGAGTTGCAGTGATATATCCAAGTCTCATTTCCAGTCGTCATAATATTAGATAAAAATTCGTTGCTAATATCCAAAGAAATCAATTTTTTTTACGATTTTTTTCTATACAGTTTCTGTATTATTTAACAATAAAGAAGACCTTCAGTCGCTGATGTACAAACAACAAATTTTCAATTTCTTTGAAATTTTATGCAGTTCGTGTCTCAGTTTGATCGACCAGACTTTTCGATCATCCCGTATGGATTTTCTTTTTCATCAAAATTGTTTACAGCAGAATTTAACTTAAAAATAAAATAACACAGAAATCATTCTTCCGTATATCACTTTAGGACAATTGCTCTCTTATGTTAAAAACTTTATGATAATTATTTGTTAAATCTTAACAATTTCGGATGGGAGCTAACGATTTTTATTATCTTATTGCCACTAGTCTAGAAATCAAACAGCATTTTAACGCCTTTTAGCACCACATTTCGATGGACCATGGGAAACAAGTCTTAAATCTGTTAAAAACACATTAATTTAGAGTAATCGGTATGCAAATTACTTATGATCAGAGTATGTAACATTTTTAACATAACATAAATTGAAGGAGTACCTAATCCACAACCTCTATCTCTTAGTCATCTTTGTCATAGCGACTTGTGGAATCGTTGACGGTTGGAATATCTCCACAACTTACAATAGTGATCAAAATCATCATTAAATCAGATTTGTATCCACCGATCGTTATAGTGGCATTTATGAAGAGGGATAGAAATTCACCCCGGTCAAGATGGTATCATTCGCGTAGTGACATTAAAAACTTCTAAATCTATCATTGACAGATCTGTCACAAAATTTCGTCCTCTACCTTATGTAGATTCAATAAATTGTTTAATTTCGTTTTCATAATTATAACTTACGGAACGAAAGTTTATGGAAAAATTTGAAAAATTTGAAATTAATGGAAGATGTTAAATCAAAGTTGCGTCAGATTGAAGACAATGGCCCCCTTTCAGTAGTTTAGTGTTGTTCCTTATTTTTAAAGACCCTCATAATTGCTTGTTAATAACTGAATTTCATTAAAGTTTCTTTAAGTTTAATTTTTTGAAGTTTATATTTTTCCGTAAACTTTCGTTCTATACATTATTATAATTTTGCATATTGTTCGGATGGATTTTGGATGGGCGGAATACCATTGCAATAGCTTTTTTTTATATCTAAATTTCGCCGCTTGTGTTGTCAGATTGGATGACACTTGCGCAACGGAAAATCTTATTGCGAAAACATGTATTAATTTATTTGTTAGATCATTATAGATTTTTCCTTTATTTCTCCGCATTTGTTTTGGATGTTTGATTATTTGATGGGACAACTACGTTTTGTGTTATTTAATAATAATAATGGCGTATAATTTTGGTTTAGTCATTGTTGGAGGAAACTCGATATTTATTAAGTGAAGCTTCTCTATCTTGTTTTTTTTTTTCACTGTTTTATAAACTGATTCTATTATTAACAACTAATACCGATTGTTGTGGCAGATTTGGTATCAGTTCGATTTCCAACCATCTAAAAAAATGTTTAGAATTCATGTTATTATGATAGTCGCCCGATTTAACATCTGACATAAAGATACATAACAAGTTTGCTATAAATGCCATTTTTACATCATCCGCGTGTACCACAATAAGGTGACGTCCTTTACCGATTGATTTCTTTAAAGAAAATTCAGTATCGTCAGTCTAGCTTTCTGACTGAGTGTGACAGTTTGTAATGCTTCCTTTCTGTCGGTATTTTTTCATTTCTTTCAATTACTCAATCCGTTTGTAGCGTATGTCGCATAAGTCCATTAAAGTTTTTCTATTATTTGTTGTTTTCCTTCATTTATTTGAACCCCATTTTGTCTGTAAGTCCAATAGTGTGTCCAATAGTGAAGTTAAATCACCTTTAAACTCTATTTCTGCTACTCTTATCTTTACCGTGATGCCTGAAAAACAAAGGTCTAACTAATCAAATCTGCACAAGTACACAACAGTACTCACACAGTTCTCAAAGACGGTCTTCTTTTTTCAATAATGTAAAAATTGTGCACTTTCATAGTTTCTTTTACAGTAAATATCGAATTTTTCTCAATGCAGAGCCTTTTTTAATTTTTTTATTTAAAATGTGAGTGCATAATTATAAATTCTTTTTACAAAAAATTATAAATATGTATTGCACTTACTTACTTTGGTTTTTAACCAAGCAGAGAAATTTAGAACATTACTGATAATCCAGTAAATCTGTGCCATATTTATATTAAAATGAAATCTAATACAATACCACAAATGACCGCAATAGTCAATGAATTAATCAAAAACATATTTTTATTTTCATGGAAATTTCTAAACCCATCAATAAATAAAACACTGATAAAGATGAAATCAAGAAAAAACAAATATATTTTTATAACAAATAAATAATCATTTTTTGCGGTCATAAATAAAAGGTGTTCCAAAAAAAAAACAGCCAATTGACCGATGACTTTTTTCTTAACGTATGTCTAGCGCCAAGGCGCAACCGCTGCCAAATGTGAAAATTGACGAATAAAATAAGAAGTTACGACATACCTTCGTCAAAACAAAATCCTGCATGAGGCGACTTGACCATTTTTTTTGAACACACGTTAGTTCAAATTTAGCGTGAAGTTCCGCCTCATGCTGTAAATACGTTGCATTCCGTGCATTTCTCATCGAAGTACTTATGAAATGTAACACAGTCTACACAGTCTCTCTTTCTCTTTCTCCGTCACTCCTCTCTCTCTCCGTCTCTCCTCTCTCTCTCCCTCTCTCCCTCACTCCTTCTCCTCCCTCTCCCTCTCTCTCTCCCCCTCTCTGTTTCTCTCTCTCTCCCCCTCTCTGTTTCTCTCTCTCTCTCTCCCCCCCCCCTCTCCCCTATTCCCCTATCCCCCTCTCCCTTCTCTCTCCCACTCTCATCCTCTCTCCCTCTCCTTTCTAGTACAAAGGATAGCTGATTTGTAAAAAACCTAACTGCACAGATTCTCATTCACACTTGCACGAATGAATTATTATGAGTAGAAAAAAAAACATAATAGAAGAACGATATTCAGGGTTAAATTAAAAGATGTTTGCTTCTCCTTCGCACTTACAGCTTTATCTCATTTAAAAAAATATCACTACACCTAAACGTCAAAAATACGTCGAATGATCCGCTAGTAAAGGCGTTGACATTAACTGTCGACAAATCTTTAAAATAAATTGAATTACAAGTAATTTACGGATTTAATGGATTTAGGAATTGGCGAACTTAAACAAGAATGTCGTTCACTCCACCACGCACCATCGGCTTGATAATAAATCGTGTAGAGCACTGCACGTCCTCCGTTCTGTTTAGCTAATCGTTAAATCGTCTTGAATGATAGCATCGGAGTGGGAAATCTGTTTTCTGGCAACAAATCATCGAGCAAAGTGTGAAATCGACCAGCTGGACGCAATTGTTCGCGACAAATGACGGGAACAGGCGCGAGACCCCTGCGGAGTCCATAAATCCCGCACTCCGCGTGAACTCCGGGTAATTACCGGAGCTGATGTATGGCGCGGGCCGTGGCTGGGCCCATATACCACCCCCAGATGAGCCTTGCGGTCAGAGCCCCCACCTGTTGCTCGTCTGCTTATGCTTAAAACTTAAAAGTGTTCGATATCTATCCATGCGTAGGCGAAATACATGCCCCCCACATTTTGCAAATGATTTATCAATCCAGTCTCTCGTTATTTATCATAGAAATGACTTTGTGATAATCAGACTGCTCTATATTTAGATATGTAAATTTGAAGTTTCCTGTAACTTATGTTTTATGTTTTAACTCTATATACAGGGCGAGTGAGATGAATTATTACTAGGACTCCACTTATTTGTGAATTAGGAGTTTGTGTTTTTTTAAAAATTATGCATTGGATGGACTTCTTGTCCAAACATGTTTCAAAACATTTCTCCTTCATATCTGAACAAATGTCTTCATCCAAAATGTTAAATTTGAAATAATGAAAAACCTTCTTCGTATATTTCATCAAAAATTGTACATAAAAATCGTTTCCAAATCGAAAAACAATATTCAATCCAAAAAATGGGATTAAATAGATCCGCAAGGTTCAAAATCTGCGTAGAAACAAGATAATTAACCACGGTTAAACCTGGTTACTATTTCAACAGACTATGTTAGTTAGTTTTTTTTCTTTAATTTAATTCCTCTTATCAAGAATAGCACACACTTTATCTAAAGTTCTTTGCAGATAAAAAAAATGAGGTCACATATTTATTTTCTTTTTATTGACAACTGGTGAAAATTAAGACAAACTGGATACTGATAACTGTCGTTTCTGGCAGATGCAAATTCTAATGGTCTTCCGAAATCACAGATCCATGTTCGTTGTTTGACTGTTAGAGGACAGTATCATCTCTCTAACAGTACAATAATGTTCAAGAATTTGAAAAAATTACGTATTGTAGCAATTGACATAATAAAACAATCGCGATTGTAGTTGTCAAAGACAACAAAGCTTGTTCTACTAGTTCCGATAGTGAATTTAGGGCTGCAAAAAATTTGTTACCCACCGCATCTTGTAATAATATTTTTCTAGGAGAAATTTAAGTTAATTTGTATGGCGTCTTCTCAATGAAAAATCTCATATAAACAATGTTTAATATTGTGTCCATCGTAGTTCCTTCTGCAACGTCAATTATGTTTCAAATGCCACTGATACGTTCTGAAAAAAATGTATTTTTTGAACAATTTTAATGAAATTATTAGAATATACAGTGTTTTTATTTTGGTTTTCCTTTTTTGTCAGAAGTGTTTC
>QDEB01064298.1:4601-20538 GCA_004193795.1 Asbolus verrucosus | reverse complement strand
TAATTAATATTAATTAATTAATAATTCGAAGATATGTCAGAAAACAATAAAATTATTACACGACATACAAGGGTGATTTGAATAAGCAATTCGAATCAGAGGTCTAAGAGGTAGGGTTAGCGGTTCTGTGTGTCAAATAAAATGATATCAGGTCTGTTGCCGACGATATGTATACCGGTTAAAAAGTTCTGTGCCAATAGAGTTCATTATTATTATTTTCTAAACAACTACTTGGTGTGCATTGATAGTACGGCTTATAATCTTGTATTAGATTATATTTTAAAGCCAGTTATTCATGAACAATTTTGGGAAACATCTCATGTCTTTTTTGTATTCAATTTGTGGCAAAACAAAATAAGAAGAAATAAGAAGAAATAGCTTGATAATCTTGCCGTACAAATCCTACACCTGTCATCAATAATTGAGTTATCATTAACTTATATACTTCTTACAGTTCCTAGTATTAAACACTCTGTCTTGGATAGCAAATATAAATCCTTCCGGCTCCGGATGTATATTAGATTCTCTTACCGCAAGTGAAGCTTTAATATCAATTTTAGGTTATTCAAGTTAATGAAAAAATCTTCCTTTTGTTTTATATTTATGATTATATTATCAACAATTTTTAGAGTATTAGGAACAACTTACTCAAGTTTAAAGAGGTACAATTTCTTCAGCTGATGAAATCGCTCTAAAAAAATTATTATCGATCGAGCTCGATCGAGAAAATATTTCTTTAATATGAAAATTTGATTGTGAAGTAAAATTTCTAAATTTAAAAGATTTCTCCCAGGTCGAGGAAATGTACATCGATATTGTTACTATTATTAATTGAATTGAAAATTAAAGAAAATTACCCAGCAATTAGTGAAGCATTTAGTTAAAGTTCAGAACGTAAAAAATATTTTCTCCGCAATCGATCATTACTCAATTTAGCTTCAGAACTTTAATACCATGAAAGAATTAATTTTTCAACTTCCTTTATTAACGGTAATGTTGGAAATGCAGTGTTTAATAAGATGGAAAGTATATTAAAAAATAATNNCTAACTTTTATTTGGTGTTTTTCATACTTCACACAATATTTACTTCTATAAGTAAACAGAACTTTGATAAATCTAGAAATTCTTTACTTGGAAGAAATTTTCCGTTATAAATTTAGATGAAATCTGATTTCCTCTGGAAAGGTAATTCGAGGATTATGTTTACCTAGTTGCAACTCACACGACCCTATTCCCTCAAAGTTTTAAATGAAAATATAATATTAGGAAATCCATATAGATTTCAGGTAGCAAATGTTACAAAATAGAAACAGCAATTCTACAGATTCACCCTTGCTTTGGAGTTAATCAAGAGCAAAGTTTCCGTTGTTTAGGAGAAGTATCGTTTTACAAAATTATGTTGCACGATCTCACCTCCGGCTAAATTAATAACAAATTAAGGGGAAACAGCACATGCTAATAAGATTGGAAGCAAACAATTAAGACGGTCGTACCTGATCGCGTTCCTTAAACTTTCGGCTTTGTAAATACAAAATAATCAAATTTCATTTGACCTCTTAATCGCGCGGATTACAAAAGAGGAGCATGTGTGCATCTGACTGATGCTATACCAGATCCGGGCAAAAATGTAAATGTCTCGTGTATGGTTGTCAGACTGTGATTTGCGATGAAGCTCGTATTTCTAACCGTGTTAAGACAACGTTGGGGGTTTCACGAGGTCCCGGATATAAATCTAAAGGGGTGGTGGCTCGACAATGCGGGAAGAGAATTGATTTCGAGTGAGATCGGAATGCTTAGATGCGATCTGATATATCGTTTCGCCCATATCGCAGACATTTACAACAACTCACCCTCATATTGTCGGATTCATTATTAAACATGAGAAATGCTTATTGAAGTTTCAAGTGGAACACTTTAATTTCTATGGCCCTATAAAAAAGGAATCTAACCGAGTCGGAAATGGAGTGATTTAAAGGAATGCGTAGACATCAAATTTTTCGGATGCGGCGTAGCTTTCGATAAATTTAAGAATGAACGTCATGTTTACGTAATTTTTTTTAGTCTGATGGCGGAGATGTCAGCGTGGCTTAGGTCGAATAGGGCACTTTCAATTGATTGAATGGTTTGGCAAGCGGTAGTCCGCGATTTCTATTGAGAGGGTCTTTGATTTATTTTCTTATCCATATTCAGTAGATATGCGTCCTGGCGCTAACATTCCGTGTTGATGCCGAGGCAAACCTAAGACTTTTTTTTCAAACGAAATCCTTTTGCATGCGCCCTTAAGTCAATCCCATTTATTCTGATGTGGCCCGGGTTAACGTCAACAATACTCCATTTGCGCCCTCGGTGGATATTTTTTAATCATGACGCCGACCCCATTGGGCTTTCTCCAATTGCAAATCACTCAAATAACCACAAGAGTTGGATTTATCATAAATACTCTCGACACTTCTTCCATTCCATTCTTAAGTAACCCAAAAACCTTCTTTGTTAAAGAAAAGTACGAATATCTTCATTTCGCACCCTTCGCCATCACATTAAAACGATAAACATAAAACATTACTTTCACCATTTTCTATTTCCTTGTCCTTGATTCAATTATTTGTTTTTTTCCGTGGAGTTTTTCAAGAACTCCAGTATACATCAGCATAACACCGCAATATGTTTCATTCGTTTGAATTCTGTTGTATATGTCTTCTCAAATCTGTTTCATCCTCTCAATGCTTCCTTGCCGTATAGCCACTGTCTTTGTTTTCCTTAATCTCACAATTTCAATGAGTGAACGACACTTCCATAAAATGCTTCCCTCTTCTTTTTTGTTTCTTTCTTTTTAACGTTCACCTACATGTGTGTTTCTCACAAGTCTTATTTCTACCGTTCACATTAATTAACTCTGAACTACTTACGCATATGAGAACGTAACTTATTTTTCTGTTTCATACGCTTATAACGTGACTCAATAAGATGTATTTTCATGCATTTTTAATCGTTCACTTGTTGTAGGAAACATCATATATCAACCTTTTTGTCTGTCTTGATCAATTAACGTGCGTACAACAACAATATTTAATTTTTACTTAATCTTTACAATTATGTATAACGTTACCCGTTTTGAAAAATTGCCTAATTGCTTTTGTAAAACCAGAGAAATCAATTCGCAACTGAAACTATAGTAGTTCGTGAGAAATTAGAGAATGATTTTTAATAATACAAATGGCGTCAACAACTTCATACTTCAAAAAAGACAAAATTAAGAGAATTAAATTTTTTATCTTGTGTTTTTTGAATTTTGAATATATTTACTGTTGACAACTTTCATCAGTCTCGATTGGAAAATAATTTTCAGAAAAATAAATAATTGTAAAATATAAAATTTTTCATTTTTACTACCAAAATTGGAAATTTAGAACAAGTACATTAAAAATATTCCTTTTTAACAGGTTTTTGACATTTTTCTTACTTATTACGATGTACTTAAACAGGCGAACGCGAAATGGCCGTTGTTGCTTTTTTTTATAAAGCCTTAATTTTTTACCAATTCAATATTTCATTGAATTATTTTTATTTATTTCAAAAATCATTCATCAATTTCAAATTCATATCATCACAACCACAATCATAACAACATAGTATTTTAAATTAGTAATAGTTTTATTTTTGTATGTTTTCAGAAAGATGAAAAACTAGGATTTTCTGTTATTTTGACTCTTAAGATATCCGCCAAAGTTTATTTTATTGAAACATGCGATGAACTTTTGATAGTAAAACAGTACCTTTTATTATCGTACAGGGATAAAAAGGAAGTCGCTGACATCATTTATCGAAAATAACCTATGAGCTGACGTTACTAGATAAAATCTTAAAATTACAAGAGCTTTTCTAAAACAGTTTTCTGGGGTTTTAAATTCAGTTTCTATGCGAGGATGCACAAAACGGAGTTTAATAAGAAATGTAATGCAGGTTATTTAATGTTAAATAAGGATAATTTGCATTACGAATTATACAAACCTTTGGGAATATTTTTATTTCCGGCAGCGTAAAATGAAATTACTTTTATAATTATTATCAGAGCTGGTGTGGCCAAATTAGAGTTATCTTGTTAGATAATGGCAATAATAATTATACACGGCCTTTTATTGCCGCTGTGTAGAAATGTCACTTGAACCGTGCTCCTTCCAGCAGCTCTTACTCTTAATTTTCTTAGTTAAATAGATCTATTGCGGAATTATAATAGACTTGCTTAATTCAGTTATTCAAGCAATTTGTTAAAAGAAATTCATTAGAATAAATATATATTCGTTAATTTAACTTGTCCAAAAGTGAATTTAACTAAGTAATGGTTCAGGGGATACTGACAAGATTGTGTTGAACTTTACGTTGAAGTTCGAGAAGAAAATTGCTCATCAACTTTGGGATAATTCTTCGTCACACTCAGGCACCTGCCTGCGCATCACAATGAGTTCATTATATTCATCTTGTGACAGACCTCTTTTTTTATTAATTACCATCAAACTCGTTCCAAATACATTCGACTTCCATCACAGGCAATTTCCCTCGTGATATATAGGGTGAGTTATTTAAATACGAATGCATTGTAATTCTCCCAGACACATAATTTAAAATCATTTCTAACTCGACAAACTTTATTTTTTAAAACAGAGTATCTGTTGGAAATTCAAGTTAATTTTGATCCCCACACAAGCAGACAAGTACAAAGGAAATTTTAATTTTATTAATGAATTGTCCTGAATTCGTGTGTCATAAATTTGAATATAAATGTGCGTCAAAAGTGAACGAATTTACATAAAAAATACAGAATAACAATTAAAATATAAAAAGAAAATATAAAATATGAGACTCAATTGAACATAGTACGTATTTTTGGAAATTTAAGTTAATTTGTCTCCCTGTATATATGTGTTAGCGTTTTTTACTATAGATCATTCCAAATGCTTACGTGTATTGTGAGGAAAAATTGTTTATCTTGTTGTTTACGTTCATGATGGAATATACTATTGATGGGGTGTTTGAATAATTCGTGGCAAAACTATTTCTACTATATGTTCTTTTTGAAAATCTTTCAATGTATTTTGAATAGCATCTATTGCAGACCGCGAAATGTCATCTGATTTGATCTTAGTTATGTTAAATTTAAATTTTGACGGATCTCGAAGAGACAAAGTGTGAGACTTTCGCAGTTCTGTCTCACATTGTGTTTCCCACAAAGGCCATAAGCAGTCGTTAAAAATGAATAACTCATCTTCAAATTAGGACCTGAATTAATTATTTTCCGATTCGGCAATGATGTATCATGAAATGGTAATCTGAAAGTCCTCTTCCATTCAGGCGCGTTTCGTGAACTCGACTTACCGGGATCCGGAGTGAAATATCGGCAAAGTTTGGTTAAAACGCCGGACATGGCAGCGAAGTGCTTTCGGTTCGGAGAAGGGGGCGAAAACGGATATACAGACGCCGCTAAAAGGACGCTCGAGACGCTCATGGTTCAAACGAGATGCCTAATTCCAAAGGCGATAGGTCTCCGTCGCACACGAAACGAGCACAATAAATATACATTTTTTATCTATTTCGAACGAAAAGCATGCCAGACCTAAACAAGACGCTCCAGATCAATTTCCCCTTTCACAAGTCAACTCGACTTACGTTTCGGAATGAACTACCATTAAACAGTCTGATGAGACTTGGGTAACATACGAGGAGAGAGCCACATAAATCTAACCAACCGAATGAACTTTGAAACAAAACAAGAACTTTATTTTTCATTGTAACCCCCGAAACGATGAATTATTGAGGGTAGGCCTATATCAGCCACCTTTGCGATTTCATTATCAACTCTCTACCCTCTCGTACTTTTCTTGAGATTTACTAACAAAAAATCACTCACGCTTCAATCAGAACTACATGCCGGATAGTGATTCTAAAATTGAAATTCTTCAACGTTTGACTTCTTCCCTTTCTCAGGAACTCTTTTTCTCAAGCACAGGTTTAAAGTTTCAATAATAACCACGATCTCAAATTTCTATTACGTAAATATCACTCTTTGGTTATACATTTTGCACCTCTGAGTCAATAATCTAACTTTGTGAATTCGCTAATTTAAAGTCGCGGAAAATATTCAAAAATTATAGACCTCAACCACCTAAATCAACAAATTTAAACTTTTAATCTTTCTTAACTTAAGAAACGATAGAATGGATTTTACTAAAACTCGTCCACGTAATTATTCCGAATCTCAATAAAAACCGATTCACTCCATTTTCTTTTTTATTTATTAATTTCATGATATTTTATTGATAAGAGAATTCATTATTCCAGACATATCTATTGAATATTTTAAGTACCAGTGACACTTGACCTGAAAATAAGTGAAAATTTTAAATTTCAAATAATTCAGAATTTAAATTTTCGGAACGCGGAGTTGCCATTTGGTGTCTAGTAAATATTAAGTAAATATTTCTAGTAAATTTTATCAACTAAAATGGAATTTTTAACAAAAATAGGCTAAATCTACAAATACAGTTTTAATTCCTATAACAGTAAAAATTTTTTAAAAAGAAATGGATACCAGCATCTTCTCCTCAGCTTTTAAAATAATCCAAATAATTAAATTCCAGTAACAAATTTATGAAAATTACATTAGCAAGAACTAAGCTTTTTGGGTACTATGCCCTTGATATTTTGGAACACAAAATACTGATAAATTTTGTGTAGTCACAAGTTTTTTAAAAAAGAAATTTATTGAAGTATAAATAATTTGTGTGTATCAGTATCAGCATCAATTATATATGGAGGAAATTCACCAAATATCAATTATCGAATGCTTTTGATGTGCAGTTAATTATTATCAATATTAAAAAAGGCTAACGAATTTTAAATCCTTAGTTAGTTTCTTATTTTAGGTAAAAAATCCTCAAAGATTTCTCCTTTAATGTAATTGAGAAATCTCAAAATAGAAAATAATATCGAACTACATTTAACTTTTCAAAAATTATATCCTAATTTCAGATAGGTACCCATTATTTGGATGTGTACGATAAAAAAAAAAAATTATTTTGATTAAGTTAAATGTGCTGTAAACAACAGGTCTAAAATAATGTAAGTAGATAGATAGGGTATTTAAATAACAAAAATTTATACATAATTGACATAATTGACATACCTAGCAAGTATACCTAATAATAATTATTATAATACATTGTTTCAGCATAATCTACGTGGCATTGTTTAAGACATGGTTTGTATTTTATCTACCGTTCTCGTTTATTTAATATCCGATATCTGAAGACGGACATAAAATACTAAAATAATATTAAAAGTTATTTATCGAAAATATATTTATAAGTAAAAACAAAAAAGACGAAAAAATCAGTAAAAAAATCAGAAGAATAGCATATAAAATAACAGCTATTAAACCTAAAAGTAACCTAAAAGCTATTAACCAATAAGACTTTGAAAATTAATGAAAACCACAAAATGAAAAAAAAAATGTCATTGCATAACATAAACTGATATAAATTAAAATCAAATTAATCTTTAAAATAGTTGAAAAAGCCTGTTTACTTGTATGTATGTATGTATATTGTTTTCCGGTTGATAGTAATGGTACATCGATAAAGTATGTATGTTTGTGTAAAATAAAAAACAGGATAATGTATTGGCAAATTTGTTATCATGATTCATGAATGCAAAAAAGATAAATTGCGCTCTTCGGGGTTCATTGAAGTTTAATAAATCCCTGTTTATTTACATTTATTTGTAGTATACAAAGTGGAAGTCATACGATACTTTACATTATTATCCAGTTAAACCAAATTAATAGTGTGCTTTGATAATTGTACTATTTACATTATTAAACAATGACTGAGAATGAACCAATGTATTTATATTTTAATCTAAAGTAACAAACTAAATGTACGTTGAAAGACTAACTACACTTCTTTCGCATGACAATATATTGAGAAATAAAATCAAACAGAAATGTTAAAAGTTTACGACCAACCCTGAAGTTATTTAGATTTTATTTGAAAAAACAGCACTCTGGACGTAAAATCGGTTAGTGGAATCGGTAATTTTTCCGTTATGGTAATTTATTTTTACGTTCTTATAGATTTCCGTGGAAATGACAAATCAGAAGCTGGTTTTGCGTGCCAATTTTAAGATGGTAATATTTTTAAGCCAATAATTTATCACCAGTAATCATAGACAGCGTCTCTTAGATCGACTCAATATAAGTTTTGCAATTAAAGGGAGAATCTTTCATAAATTATCTTCACGAAGTAAAGAGTCTGATGAGAATGAGGTAGTGTAGCTTTAAGCTTCTTGGTTGACTTGCACGTATGCTAAATATACCCTTGAGTTCCAAACTTTAGGGTTGTAATACCTACAGCTCCCTCATGAGATTAACGATAGCTTGATAAGCCTCCGCATAATTGACCCCGATGCGAAATCTTACATGTCGAAATGAAATAGTGCAGCCACAAGGAAGAACTCCTGATACGGCCCGAGCTTCAAGGAGTCGAACTAAAAATTTTAACGAAACGTCGATTATTATAAGGAATTATATAATTTGGAAAACATAAAACTGAGAAATGATCTGCGTGACAGGTAATCCGATTTTCGCCAGACGGTGTTCGAGAAGTTTGCGCGGTTTTAAATGGCCACCAACACGCGCTACATTGAGAAAAGTTGAGAGGGAACAAACTGTTTCTCTAAATGCCATTTGTCACAATTTCTTTAGCAGCCGGTGCCAGAACGATATCAAAAACTAGGCTACATATAATATTAATATAGGCACAGCTCAAATTCTCACCCCTTCCTGGCGTAATATTTTCCGAATCAACTTTGCAATTGATTGTGCCGGAAAAACAAAAACATTAGATATGAAGTTTCAGACGGTATTTGTACTTTTGCGAGGGTCGTTTAGGTGCCTCAATCCCCCCCATTACCGTGAGTTATGAAGAAAGTGCGTCAGAACTTCTATTAACAGCCAGAAGCGCCTGCAGCTATATAATCCAAAGAAATAAAAATAATTCTTACAAATTTATGGGCCGAAAAGAAATATCGTATGCACTTTAATCTTTTAAACAGTAGGGCTGCAATCACACTTTGAAACAGCAATGGCTTTCGGTGTAATTGGGCTAGTATCCAGTTTCTGGAATAAATGAGTATCAGGTTGTTGGGGAGATTGACTGTGTAGTTTGGTGTTTAATTAGTAAACCGGATAACTAACTTATTAAGCTACATTAGTTTCATTAATAAAACATCTTTAGCCGGTAAACGTCCCATTGTCCATAGGGGACTCGTCGCAATGACAAAGTCTGCTATTACGGAAATACTTGGATGTTATAATTAGAAAACGAAAATAGATGCGCTAATGTACCAAGTTAATTGGATTAAAGTGCTCCTTAACGCAAATAAAAGTAACTTTTTCTACAAGTATGTATTCATCATTTTTGGTAAACACCTCTATTCATCTGAGACCGTTTTAGCGGTATAGATTCAATTTTTCGAGTTTCATTATTTCAATAAATTGCAATATATTCTTATTGCATGAGATTTCACAACAGCAAAAGAAAACTTAACAATCAATCAAGTACAACATAAATATGTCTTTTATCGTGACTTATTAAAATATTGAAACTAGAATCTATTTTTATTTGATTATATGATACAGTTATGCAAATTTTTTCCTCTAGAATAACTCTATATGGAAATGGTCCATAAAACATTTCTCAATGTATGTACATTTTAAAATGTTAATAAGTTTTGCTAACTACTCATCAGAAGGAGATGACAACACGATTTAATTACTTGTTAAATGGCACTAGCACACAAAATAAAGCAAAGGGTTTTTCCCAAGAGAACTAGATGTAGTGGAAGTGACTGTACGTGCACAACCACAAATCTGTGGTTTCATCAATTATTAAGAGCAGGAGGATCTAAAAAGAGTAGATAGATTTTCAAATTAAGCGTTCCACACGATTACCGAGCGAACGTTACGCCAGATATTCTTACTTGACAACAGCTATTTGAACACACTGTAAAAAGTCAAAGCTTTCATATAACTCGCATGAGGTTTTCAGTACTTTTGAAAGTATAAGTCAACAAACAATTGAAATGCTCCGTGTAACGGTTTCATAAATAACAAATTTCCATTTTATCGCGAACTAGAATTTCTATCTTCCAGTATCACAAAACAATCATTTAGCAATATGAAAACTATTGTACAAATGAAAATAATTTTAAACATTTAAAAATAAATATATCTGAATCGTGTTTTAGTACAGAGTGGTCTACTACATATTTTTTCTGCTATAGAAAAAGAAAAACGTACTTCATTATGGGTGTACTTGTAAAAATTATTTTGTATTTTTTTATAATAAATGAAAGAGGTTGCAAATTGTTGCAAATGTCCATTGAACTGTAAATATCGAGTATATATTTTCATAAAAATGGTTCGTTACACGAAAAGAATCTTTTCAAGTAATAATTCTAACAAATGAGAAGAGTCAATTGTAATAATTACTGTTGTCATTATAAGTTACATGGATGAAACCAATATCTACAACTTACTGTTGAAAATTTCCTTATGAATAATACACATTTACAAATAATGACAATAATTTCAAAAGATCAAATTATGGGACTGTTTTTGAAAACTGACAATTATCGGTGTTTATATTTATTGTACGAACAACTGCAGACATTTCATATTTGCCTAGCACTTTTTACCACTCATTAAATAGCACAACATTCTAACGTTTAACTGAACTGGTGGTAAAAACCCGATAATTTTAATCCCTCATTAAATCTGTTGTAATTTTCGAAACCATTATTTGCGACGTTTGGACTTCTTTCATATATCTCGGATATGGTTGACGTAGTCGAAAATAATGCAGTGAATACTTGTACTTTCAAATGACGTAGACGAGTATTCGAAAAAGTATGTGCTTTTTCAACTCAAGTACGTAGTTGAGTATAAATTTTCAAGAGTAGGTATTCGTCCCCGGTTCTGCACGTAATCCGGCTTCTACTCGTGATAATAATAATGAAAACTTGAGTCTTGAGTGCCTAGTCCAAGCTAGAAGAGTACGAAGTTAAATTAGAAAGTAGAGGGAGTCTAGGATCAGGGCGAGGCAGTGTTTCAAGCATACGAATACGAGACTTGTCCCTAGCGGTATGATAGGGAAATGTGGGCTTGTAAAGTGTGCGTGTGGCAGGCTCGCTGATAAGACTGACACCGACCTCTCTAGAGGAAACACACCAGTTCCGACAACTCAAGTTTTACCATTTCCGTCTTATTTACATATAGACGTTCTTATAACTGGTAAATTACTATATGCTAACATTGTATTACTTAAATTTACGTCGGCTGGTCTACAACTTCTTATCTGGCTAACAGCCGGGTTTACTTCTTCATTATACAAAGTTTGGCTGGTGAAAAATCAAAACAGTCGGCATAATTTCGGTGTGACCTCAACGAAGCTCGCGTATGGATAATGGGAAGAAGATAAGGGCTTATGAATGAATGTGGAGATCAGCGCGAATCTAGCCTGGATCATTAATCAAAATTTGGATACAATGTCAAAGTTATTAAGTCAATGAAAACCATTTGTTAGAGAAAAACGATTAGAGGTAATAAATAACTTATAAGATCCATTAGCACAAAACGAAAATTAATAGAGCTTAGCTTGCACTGGCAGTAAGATTATTAGAGCAAACACGATTTCGCAATCAATTTATTATTGCTGACTGTTGCATATTTGACAAACACAGGTAATTTGCTTGGAGTTCGTCTTGGGCAAATACGAATTTTCTGGGCGTTTGTTCGGAAGTTGGTGCTAATTCGTAGGTGCCTCATGTCGGCGTTAATAGTATATATCATGTTACTTTTAAAGTTTGATCCTGTTTAGCGGATGAAAGGATAAGCGTGTATAAAACTTGAACAACAGATCGGCCGGAGGAAACTGAGAGCTTCAACGCGAACAGAGTAATGTAGCGAGTAAAACTGATGGGTGAATTTCAAGTTTCCTACATCTTAATGCAACGAATTCATCACGTGTGCTATGCTCGGCTATTATTACACCCCCAGCCCTGTCCGGAGCGCATCATACGAGCCAGCTTAACCGATTCATCCCTAATTTTCCACGAATACACAGTCGAAATTGAATCGCGGATGTTTTATATGCAAAGCCAGACTTTCCAGGACTATACTAGAGCTTTTCCAAAATTAGAGAAAGAAATGGGGGATTAGTTGTCGCGTATTGCATTCTTACTAGCTCCAATTTCACGCGGGCTGGCCATTTGCCACTTCAATTTATTAGATCGCAGTGCACGTCACCATTTTTACATCAACGACTCCGAACTCGTTAATCACCTGCAATCCGTTCGGAAAAAAGTTTGTCTTGGCGCAGGAAAACAACGTGTCCGGACCATTCTGATGAAATTGTTTCGATTGGTAAGAGGAGGAGAGAATAAGACAGTGGAGAGCCTATTTGCATGTCTCGTCTGGGAAAATCTCGAAGAAATGAACTCCGAGACTCATTTAGACCAGATCATATCGCGCTCGGTCCTGTCCTATGCTTTATCTGGATCTGGAATGGCTCGAGAAAAATTAATTTGTGACTGCAAGTGACCCGCTTTGTTTCCAAAAAGTACAAAAATAGAGTATAATTTATTGGTACCCCATCAACTCGGCAAATGATAAAGAAAAGGGAAGAGGGTGGACAATGTGGTTGGCATTCGAGACACGAGCCTGGAGTGAGATTTATATCGCCTTTGGTTACTGCTTTTGTCGCTAGAGGTGCTCTATTTTATCGCTTCTAGTATTAAACAGGCAATACAATCTCTCGCCGCCCAACTTCGCACAGATCAACAATATAGTGGTCGGCGTAAACCTTATCTAGAGGCAAGACTGATGCCCCACCATATATACCAGATGTTCACTGGATGTTATTACACAACGTGCAACCAACCCTATTACTGGAGGTTATCGCAAGAAATAAGACTGATAGCAGACGAGAAAATTGCTGCATAAATAATTCCCCCAGCTAACAGACGCCGAATTATATACTGACGTCCGAAGAAGCAATCAAACGCTGTTCCAAAACTACACCCCGCTCGCATCTGCCTGCTTTTAATTAACAATTGATTAAATCGCAAAAATGCACGTGGAAACTGGAATGCTTTTAATATTACACAAAAACGTGCTTGCTTATGGCCTATCGGAGTGCCGAGACGTGTCCTGGGATAACTTTCGCCAGTTGTCAGGACCTAATGGATTAGTGGGCAAGATGTAGGTACATATCCCTCTGGACAAACACTGACATTGTTCTTTCTGGCGTCGTTTTACGGTGAGTACGCCACGGACAAAATAAAATCGGACTGAACCTACTAGAGAGATGCAATTTGAGTTGCATACATTCTATTCTTTAATTTTAAATTTTAAAAAATATGAAAAAGTGCGACTGGAGGATAATACCTTGAATTTTCTTAAACTTGATTAACTGCAACAGCTTTCATGGTTATCCATGGTTATTTGAATATTTGATGGTGTGACTATTCGTACTCGAAATAAGACCGGAAAATCGGGATTAATTTGTGCCCCCGACTTATGCCCTAATTTGTTAAACAAATTGTAATAGACTATGAAATTTATACCGGTTAAAAAATGTTTTCTTTAATTTAATGTGGACACAATAAAGAATTTTAACGCTAAAACCGAACATTAATTTATTATGTGGTATACAGTATCGTTAATCAAGGTAATGTCAAAATAATCACCTTTTACATATTTTATGTCATATCATATACTCATATACTTACGTATAACGTATGTTTAAATAAATAAACAGGGTGTATTTATTGTGTACTATTTACATTTTTTTACTTTCACTGATTTTGATCACTGATTTAAAAACGTTCATCACCGAAAATGCCATGGAAAAAATGACCTCTTTAAATGTGTCATTATTTGATGGCAATATTCATTATGATATATAAATATTTGTCCCGAATTTTGAAATTTTATTAAACTGACCACACATCAGTAAAGCATTTTAATTAGGGTGTCAGTTCCATATAATCGACAATAAAACATAATAAACTGCCATCAGTTAAGACACCAAATAATAAAATTAATTCAACTCAAGAGCCGTGAACAATCAATTAGTATTTAAAAAATTTAATTTATAATAGAATAGAATTTTTAATAGAATTAAACTATGTTAAATCCAATCATTTACCGTTTTCGTGAAAATGACAGGTAATCGACTTCGAGTACATCAATCTGATACAGACTGATATAGCATTCACATTTTTTTGAAATATTCACAATAATTAAAACAATTATAAGTAGACGACGATTTTTAATACAAAATTACATTTTTTTTATAAAATAAAATTTGTTAATAACAATTAAGATAAAAAATTGGAAAAAGTTCCTAGTAAAAAGACTTGTCAAAAGCGCGTTTAAAAGAAAAAAATTAGTAAAATAGTATTTTAACAAATGTCAAAAATATTAGGTGTTTTTTTTTTCAATAAAGACAATTTTAAAAACTAATAAATAGTAAACATTCTGTATTATAGTAAAATTGGTAAATACATCTTAACTCCACCCGTAGCGACGAAAGACTAAAAATGCCCAATTAAAAAGCTAAAGTGCAATTATACAGGATAACACAGGTTCCATTTATTTGAGTAATCAAGATGAAATTATTTCTTTTTATTTTTAAAACCATAAAAATTTTACTTCCATTAATTTGAGCGACAAATTTTCTATTTAACAGTTATCAAACATCAATAATAAAACTTGTAAAATTTTGAAAAATATGTTAATATATTTCAAGTTCTATTTTTATTGTTCCATTATCTCTTTGTATGTTGTATGTTGGGTTTACCCAATTTTTCAAAATGCAGGACAGATAATTACCTTTTGAAAATCTAAATGTTGATTTTGAATAGATTGCATTTTATAAGCATACATTGAATATTTAACAAGTGCAAACTGTACACTTTCCCTAATAATAATAAAATCGTTGCCAATTTCTTGTCGTTGACCAGATTCATATCAATGATTAGGCAAGTGCGAAAGTTCATAGAGCTTTCCAGTTGTGCAGATAAAAGCATTGCATTTTCATTATTTTTTTTATTACTACTTTTCACTAGTTTTTAATGGACTACATCTACTTCACTACCACCATCAAACTAAGTAATTTTTTTGAAGAAAATTTAAAAAACCTGAGTAAGTACAGCTAATTTTGTTTATACTGTATTTTCAGCCTAAACTTGCAACGAAAATTGTCATTTGTAACTTTTTCCAGTCTGATGAAAAGTACACACAAACCGCATTAGCAAGCAAACTGGAATAAATAAAAAAAAACCTCGACACATCAAGTAAAAATTGGAACGATGCTATTTAAATCACCAGGACACATATTAATCTTCGACCCAAAATTTGTTTATATTATTGCCGATTCATCGAGCATTTAAATGATTCTGTTTGGTTTACAGTGAAAATGTCGGCTCTAAAGCTAATTTAGAAAACACATCAATAATCATTATTATCCCTTGAAAAAATCGAGAGTTATAATCGAGATTAAAAAAAGACATGTAGACAGTTTCTTAAGAACTGTCATTGTTTATTAGTAATTCCGAGGCAATTTGAGCACATTTCCCCAAAATCTAGGTTATGCGAATCATTTTTCTTGTACACATTTTTCTTAGCGGCTATATTTCAAGTTGAAACGAACACAACACTTGGGTCGCGTTTCAGCTTGAAAAATGTTGCTTGTGTCATTTATTGTTCATGGCGAATTTTCTCTACGACGTCGGCTGTAATAAGATCTCCGGTCCTCACTTATGACCGAATGATTTTAAGTAGTTTAAATAGGGGATATGTTTCAACTTACATTTTTTTTT
>QDEB01064281.1:0-26087 GCA_004193795.1 Asbolus verrucosus | reverse complement strand
TGATAAACGAAAAATACAATTTTTTGCCGTGAAAACCTAAAAACGAAATAAAATTGAGGCACGAATATAAGTAGAGGACGCCACGCTTTTTATTAATATGAACAGAAAATGACAATGTTTGGCAAATTGCGGCATCTTCGTCCATCAAAAAGTCAATATTGACTTGATGCACTTTTTAAATGAACACCCGATATTTATGCTTTATAAAAACTTATAAGTGTATAAAAGTTATGTTTTAGATTGATTGGAAACCTTAACCCAGTTTACGCGATGTGTTATTTTACCGAATTAATTCTTTTATTACTGTGAAAACCTTAAAACCACTTTTACTGAATGTGCATTAAGTAGAATATTCGCATTTGAAAGCATTAGCCAAATACCAGATGCAGTAAGTGTAATTTACATTTGCACACTTGGTAACTTACTGCCAATGTTTTAATAAAATTAAACAATTCCAGGAAACGTTTGTTTAATTTTGGAATTCAACCTGTTGTATTCATTGTTTGAATTATCTTTGCTTTACTCCAAAATCTAAAACTGGCTTTAAATCACTATATAACGGTTAACAATGAAATGAAGTTTAATATCTAATAAAAAAAGGTATATGATTTGAATTTTTAATTCTACATGTCACTTACCGTTTTTTGAGTAATTTCCAAATGTTCTTTTTAAATACAAAAATGAAGAAAATGAAGACACCGTATATGGCATTGCAGAAGTCCGTCAAGTACCAAATGTCATCAGGTGCTACACCTGCCCAAATTACCGCCCAGGAAATAATCTCCATTGACCAGTTAACACCCATTGCAAAGAGCAGTTTGAGGTAAAGATTGAAACTGTAAGGAACATGTTTAACACTACAATTAAAAGATGGCATGCATGCAAAAAATTCATTACCAAAATACTTACGTTTGTTTATCATTTTCATAAGAATGCCTTTTACTGTCTTCTTTTTTTAGTACAGAAGTGTCCTTCTTTACAGCACGTATTTTATACGCTGTGATGGCAAAGAAAATTATGTTGATGGTTATTAAAATTGCCATAGGACCATAGAAATAGAGTAGTTCGGGATACCCTTCTGCAATAATAATAATTACATGTTTAAAAAGCAAATTTAGGTAGCCCTAAGTATAAATTGATGTCCTTTATTATAATAAACAAATAACGACAGATATGCAAACAGAAGTAAACGTGAATAGGTGCGACCGATTTAATTAGAAGAGTCAGTTTGTGTTTTCCCAGGAGAAGCTGCAGGCAATGGTTATTCAAGAATTAACATTTAAAGCATCTATTAATATTCATGCGACTGATACTTCGCGTAATTTATTAATTTGTTATTTAGTTATAAACTTACTTTTCAAAAAGCATTGACCATTCCCTATGCCAGGATGGAACCATGTATTCTTATCAGAAATTCTGTCTATGAGGCATATCACGAGAACGTGAAGAACAGGCATGCCCAAGGCATACACACAATATATAAGGAAACGTTTTCTTTCGGCAATTTTTTTACTACCAGAAAAACCTCTCAAGCCGCTGAAAAAAAATCAAACATATATTATTGTACAGTGTGACCCAATGGAGAATGTTTTTATAATTTAAATATAAAATGTATGACAGATACAGGTCTTTTTAGTTTCAGATAACTTTATTGATTTTAAATAAAATGTTACATATTGTTTACTAATGTGATTAATAAATTAAAGACTTTTCCAAAAATATGCCTCATCAATGCCCAATGCTTTTCCCACATAAAAACTTCATAAGTGTTTACGATAATTAGGTATTTAATTATAACAATTAAGATGTAGGCGTACTTATAATTTAACCACAATACGTAGTCACTTAATAGCATTATTAAGTTTTTTTTTACTTCACTTCGTTTTAGAAAAAATTAAAGAATTTTAAAACAAAAAAAAAACGTGTTTTTTTAGATGTTTCGTGGTGATGTGCAGATGAGTTAATGTCTCCAATAGATTATTATTTAAATACTAGTATTAACAAAATTTGAATCAAATTAGAAGATAATAATATTAAATAGATGTTATGATTTAATATATAACCTGTATAAGAAAATATTGAAAAAATGTTCATGTTTTTAAAAAATTAACAAAAATGATCTTTATAGTTTCAGCCAGCAGTCGTTATTTCCGAAAATAATTTGTAACTAGTAATATTAAATAAAATCTTGGCAAGTTTCTTGGCCGTCTAAACATTCTGTTTTGATGAAATTTTGCCGTTTTTTGCGTAAAATTGCATTGTTGCTTTTTTAATGTTCAGCTCTTATTATGAGAGGAATTCAAATAATTATATATCTGACTATGAAACAAAAGAAATACGATTTTGAAAATATTTTTAGCTTTAGCGCGCTTATGCCATCTTCAACTGCTTAATACCATCAAGAAAAAAAAAAGAAAAAAAAATATGAGATGTTCTTTCTAAAATAAATGGATTGAGGTCATTTCTAGCGAAAGTAAAGTGTAAAAAATTACAAATATATTGACCTCCAAAAATGTTTTTAAATATCTTAATAAAAAATTTTAAAAAGGGGTGAGCCATATTTTATATTATATACTATAATAATATGGTGGATTCTATATTTAAAATCTAAATATTTATTCTATAAATAATTACTGTGTTTCAGCTCATTCAATTCAGAAAATTAGATCCCACAACTGAAAATGTAGAAATACCAGCCCTTCCTGAAGGTAGATCCATCACAGATAAAAAAGGTTTCCTAATTTTTGGAATCTCTCTGTTAATTTTTGTAAGTTCTTTACTTATCTTTCTAATGAATATTAAAGTACCTTGTTAATGTTAATTTTTTTGTGGAATAATCTATTCAGGGTTACCATTTAATTGATAAAATACAAATATATTTATGGAGAATATAATAAGCCATTTTTTTAATCAAATTTTTATTAGAATTTTATTAAAATTTTAATACTGGACACTATATAGGGTGGAAATGATATCAACCAATGGCAAAAGCTATATATAATAACCAAGAAGCTTAGCATATGACTATAAAAATAATAATATTTATTGCCCAACAGGCATTGCCAATTGCAGAGCAATAATGAATTAGAAAACAAAAAGCTATGACGGATAATGCTGCTGTTCATTATTTTATGATACAATGTATAATAATGTTTGAGATAACATTGAAATATATCGTTTTTAATAAAATGTGGCACCCCTGGAAAGAATGTTATCAAAATGTTTAAAAAATATATCTTTTCTTGTCATGTGTGATTCAACCAATGATTTTTCACTGTAAGTTTTTAATTGCAAAAATCAAAAAAACAAGTAAAATGTAGAAAGCTCTGTGTTCACAGCTGTTCAGTGTCATCGCTTTTTGTTCTTTACATTTAAATCACAGGTCAATTGTTGGACGGTCGTGACGAACCATTAAAAATACTCTCTTTATAAATCAAATCACATTGCTTCTAAACAGAAAACAACAAAAAAAGAGAATAAAAACAAATTGTTCTAAAATAAAATGTAGTACAATTTGCAGCTACCATTTTTTGGATACACATTATCAAAGTCGGATATACGTCGCTGGAGTCATGGATATGATGAATGTGCAAATATGTGTGGATATAACAATTCAAAAATTGATGGAATTCCATGTTCTGGAAAGGACTACACATACAAACCGTAATGATTTCTTCACATCCTCTAATTTGATTTTGTAATGTAATATCTGAATTTTTGGCTATAAAAAATGTTTGTAGTCTTGTCACAAAAGCATTAAATTTGAGATTCACTACTACATATTTAACATGAATTTAATTTTAGATATTTGGAATCCGACGCCCAAATATCTGCAAGTGAAGAATGGGATGAGTTTTTAGGCTTCATTCGTTACTCACATTCACAATGTGTACACGAGTGTAAGTCGGGGGAGTAAGTGATCTATGGATTTTTATTCAAATTGGTCTAATACCCTATCTTACTCTAGAAAACCGATAGGTCTTATAGGGAAGTGTGAACTACCTCAAAAAAAAATCAAAAACTCAGAAACTAGACAAAATAGGACAATTTTTAATTTTACTTACAGCGATCAGAATGCAGAAGTAATTTAAATTAGTTTGAATTTAATCTTTTTGTGCTTCATAAACACGTTTTAGATCAGTGTACCACGCTGGTGGAAATTTTTGCTGGCTACAATAAGAACGATAGGTGAGAATAATTCATTTGAAGCGTATTTACTGTTATAACTTTTCAAATTGCAGCACTGAGCATCTTTGTACTGATTTTATTGAGATATATACCAGGAGTAGTAATATGGAGTGTTCTCATAATAGTCTTGATAGCCTTAATAATTTTAACTTGTAGTTTATGGTATGTACATTTATTTAACATTTTCTTTTGTTTTTTTTTTTTAGTAGTATTATTCATTTAGGCAGTATTATTTTACTGAGCCACTACACTCTTCGATGCGTACATTCTTACCTGTATGTGGTATTATATCAACAATACTGACAGTCACTGCGTTTATAATTTTTATTATTTTGTTCAAAAAATTTCACTTAGTGGTTGAGTTATACAAAGAAGCAACTAAAGCGACATTTGCAATGCCTTTCTTAACTTTAGTCCCAGTCGTAGTAAGTATAATGACAAGATTGAAATACAAGATACCAGAAATTCTTGTCTTCTAGTTTACATTAGTCCAAATCATAATATTGGGCATGTTCTTTGCTAGTACTACGTGGATGTTCACTTCTAGGAAACTTTACAGAATTTCAGCAGAGTTGTATCATTATGAAATGAATGGTATAATGAAATTTGCCTACTTTTTGAATGTGATCATGGTTAATTGGGCATTGCGTTTTGTTCTTGGCATTCAATATCTGGTGATTTCTGGAGGTGTTGCAGCATGGTATTTTTCCAAGTATGACTGCGATAGGTAATTATTTCGAGTTTTTTTCGTTAGAATTATATTTTCAGAAACAAACAAGAGTTGGATTCTCCAATCTCCACTAGTTTCTTTAATGCAGTTAAATTTCATATGGGCACCGCTGCTTTTGGGGCATTTGTTTTAACTGTGATGGACGTCGTTCGAGTTATAATGCAATTTTTTTTTAGAAGTGAAAAAGTCAAGTGCATCTTCAAGTGCTGTTGCAATAATGTAGAAGAATGTCTTCAATTTCTGTCGAAAAATGCGTACATAGAAACTGGTATGTGGAATATTTATCATTTCATTTTTACTAAATAAACAATCGTAGCCATACACGGCCAATCGTTTTTGAGATCTGGAAAACGGGCTGCTAAACTGTTACTTACCAACTCAACCAGTATCATCGCTATTAATTCAGTAGGAGATTTCGTTCTAGGAGTGATTGTTTTTATGTTGGTTGCCATTTCTACAGCTATATCATCTGTATTATTTATGGTAAACAAAACAACAACAGAGCTATACCATAAAAATATTTGTATTTTAGGACATATACGACTTCTGGCTTTCTATTTTGGTATGTCTTTTTCTTAACGGCGTCATAATCGGATCTATATTTGCTGTATTTGAGGTAAGGCCATGAGTGGATAAGGGGTTTTAAATTGCTTAAAATTTTTGTAGTCGATCACAGATACTTTACTCATTTGCTTTTGCGAAGATAAAATAATTAATGATGGGCTTTCGAAACCTTACTACATGTCAAGAGACCTAATGAAATTTGTTGAAAACTCGAAAAAAATTTATGGAATCAAAGATCAACCAACAACGGTCTGAAAATGTTATAAACGTTATTTGTTTTATACCGCAACAATAAATAGTTCGTCTCAGCTAAGTTATGCAAATGCATCGTTAAGTGTAAACAAAAATGAAATTATTTTATTAAAAAAAGTTTACTCGAAAACGAGTTATATTTTTTTAAGTTTGTACTAATAACTACGCCAGTTTTAAAGTTTTTACTAATAACTACGGCAGTTTTAAAGTTTTTAATGTTAGGCTGGACGCACACATATTAGTTGTATGCTTTAAAATCATGTCAAGTTAAAATTAGTCGCAAATTTACACGTATGAGCCCGGCTTCGTTTGATAATTAAAATGTTTGATATAAAATGAAGCAGGGTTCATCCGTGTAAAATTTTTAATTTTTTTTTTCATCTACCCTTAATTCTCCTATAAAAAACACGAAACATTTATCTTTGGTTCTTTTTTCATTCATAGGCTGCACTCACAACTATCCATTATTTTTTTTATTTTGAAATAGGGATCACTGCAGAAAACTACTGCAGTCTCGGTGGTTTCGTCGGCGGAGATCTTTTACATTACCTAAACTATTGCAAGTGAACGATTTAAATTAATTGTCATGAATAAAAACATTCCGTTTTATACGCAGCAAAAAAAAAAGTTTTTAACTATGTTTTTATCTGATATGGGTGCTTCCACCTTTACTGTTGTTCCAAACAATGTTCAGTGTTGTAACTATTGTAAATTTTTATAGAATAATCCTAGGATAGATAATTATTTTATAAAAACTTCTTTTTCTCTGTCTTAGAAAAACCAATTGGAATCTACTTTTTCCTTAAAAAAGCGAATATAACGTTCAAAATGAATGAAGGAAATAATCCAAAGAAGATTTACTTCTAGAAGATCAGAAAATTAAACAGTTAAAAAAAAATTAATAAATAACCTCTTTCATACGTACAAAAAATTGCTGTGCCTTTATTGTCGGCAAAGTATATTGTGCCTTGCAACTACCAAATGCTCTCAAAAGTATAATAATATATGTTATTATGTCCAACAAAGTAATAAGCTAAACTGTAACAGCTCCCAATTAGTCCAGTTATATTATTATTTGATAAATACTCGGTTTGAATGCCGATTCACCCAATAAATGGTGGATGGAGCATAATGATTTTATTTATATTTTATGTGTTACACACTTTTCACATATTTAAAATGTTTAAAACTTTTAAAAATATATCATAATAATTATCCGGCCTAAAAGATATTTTATCTAATTCAAATGGTGTCTTGTGATGAAATATATTATTAACAAAAGATTAAATTTAGAAAATAATAACACAATTGCTAACTGCTTCCATGAGTGACTTCTAACATTTTAGTTAGAGTAAATATACCTATTGGAACAATTTGTAGGTGAAAATTAATATTTATTTATACATGGTGAAATGCCTTGAAAACATTTAATAGGGTTTAAATGAGCTTTTTACATTATAAAGTTTCATGAATAAAAAGTATTGCAATCTTGTACGCTCAACCGTTATCACTTTCATTTAAATAAAAAAAGAAAATTTTTGATGTTTTGATTTTTGGATTTAATTAATCAAATATCTTCTTTCCTTTTTTGTTATTTGGATTTATAGTACTAAACTCATTAAATTAAGGAATCAAAAAATTTCAAAAATTCTATTGTTTGTGCTTATTTATTTTTAATCTTACATTTAAAAATGTTACAATATCCTGCTTTAAGATATTTTTCTTTTGTAAATATTGTCTCATGGATTATAAACAAATATAAGAATAACCAAAGTTCAAATGTATAGTAGGTTGTTAATAACAAATTTTAATAAAAATTATATCCACAGAGGACTCCCTTAAAGTAAGTCCTCTCCCAAAATATTTTAAGGGAAGGATGATATTATTTTATTATTTAGATGGAAAGAAGGACTTACTTCATGGAAGCACGACAATAAACTATTATCTTTTCCTACACTCTAGTGCAGGTGTTTTGATGGTGTTAATCTGCTAACCAGCAATTTTAGATATGGAAATTTTATTTTATGTTATTAGAACTGTTTTTCCAGTACTCTATAGTAAACTGTTAATGTCTCAGTCCGTAATAAAAATTTTAAGTGATCGCATGATATCACATAAAATTTGAGATTAAAATTGTATGAAACTGTAGCATCTGTTATTAATTATTAAAAAATAATTCAATTAAAAAAATATTGTTTTATTTCATACATTCCCATAGGTTTATTTTTGAGTAAACAGAAATTTTACCAAATAAAGAAAACTCTTGTATGTATTGACGTAATTGTAACACGTTAACCTTCTCAACCCTATACCAAGCTTTTAGTTACACGTTACAAAAGTGGATATGCTTTACATATTGCGTTATCACCAGTGAAAACAAGTGACGAGTATCTATAATTTTAAATCATATATTCACAAATCAACAGCATTATTTTAAACATTCCAAAACTAACAAAAGCAAAAAATTACTTTATAAAACTGCTAAATGTTGAAGAAATTGTAATGAGGGTAATGAGATGCACGCTCTTGGTGGTCATTAACTAATAACACATTTTGCAGGTGTTATCAAACTCCAATTATCACAGCCTTGACCAGGTGGTTAATTATCACTGCGTTTTGCAATTGCACACATAAGGCCAATCTGTCACCATCTGATAAATAAAATAACGCAACAGTTGTGTTTATGTTTACCCTGCGTTGACGAATACACACCCTCTCGTATAGTTAAGTTAATTTGACGTAAACGTAATGCGCTTCCTCTTTCGTTTAAACTTCTGTTAGGTATTTAGTTCGGCGTTTGCAATTTGACCTTCGTAGTTCCAAATATGTTGGCTTCATGGCTTAACGGTTTCGACATGGGGGACTGACGGTTCGTTCTACACTTTTATGAACTGTTGTGTAACTTTGTGTCTGGCGTATTGTTGATTTTACATTTAACGTACGTTTGTTGTGTTTTTTAATTGCGGCTAGACGTGTGCTCGTGTTTACTATAATAATTAGCCAAAAACGTAAGTCCTAATTGTTACAGAATAATGTGTACTTACTTAACTCAGCTCTTTATAAATAGAAAATATAACAGCACCAAGAATTCGCATCCATTTTTGTTGACATTTTTAAATGTACATGATATGAAGATTACAATTTTGTTAAAGGCTTGTTATCTGATTTTCATTGCTTTTTACAGGGCAGCAGGGGCAAAATGGGGGCTTCATCCAGTATTATGAAACCTCAAGAGGTCAGTTTATTCTTACTAATTATTACTGTAATTATTTATTATTAATGTAATTAATTTACTGTATATGTAACTCGTCAAACAAAAGTACATCATTAATGACGTCTATTTTTCTGTGGCCTCGGATTTTGTGATATCATATATATTTATACCAGAAATGTTTTTCATTGCGTTCTTTAAAAATTTGTGTTTAGAATTTTCTTTTGCTCTATATGAATTATTGATCACGCAGCCAAGCAAACTATTCAGAAATTAGGAAGTGGATTATTTTTACGCTTTTTTTATAATGTTGTGACGAGAACTGTGTCACTGTTATATGCAAGCCATAAAAACCTATAAATACTCTTCGTTTTCCTCTTCCACACATATTTTTTTCTGAGGTCGTCTATTTCTCTTTCATCTGTAGAATAATGATCATTATAATTGCTGAAAGTAATCTTACCCTGTCAACTTAATAGACAATTGTATTCTACCAAAATTGTTTTTTTTTTAATCATAACATGACAATAATTTTGATTTTCCAGAAAAATTTGAAAATATTAAATGCCTTTAATCTGAAAGCATTTCGTGTGTTTTAACATTTATTCTTTTTAATTAAACTGAAAGCTCACACCCAAAGGCGCCCGAGCCACACACTCGCAAGCGCACAGTGAAGGTCTATTTTCGTTTTAATAACAGTTACTTTTAAATTTTAAAATTAAAATCATTTCCGAGCTTATCAGTGCACAGTCAGTTTAAATTTAAATAAATAATGAGTATATGTTTATTGTTTTCCTGCCAATTCCACCATTTTGACTTACTTTTTTAATTTTAATAGTTTATATGGGCCTTTTGTGGGTCCCGTTTTAAATTAGAAAATATGTATGAAATATTAATCATTGTCTTGTTTTGCTAATCCCTTGTTAGCATTAAACTTTTCTACTATTTGTGTGGTTAACTCGTAGATTCAGAGCTGTTCTAATTTTGTTTTATTGGAGCTATAGTTCTTTAAATAGCCGCGGTATTTTGAGACCATTTATTAGCCACAATGTGTAAGCTGAGAGGATTACAAAAATTATTGGAAAATCAATATTTATCCCGCGTTGCAGCGTTTTAAATTCGCCCCAAAAATGTATATTTTATTTTATGTTATGTATCGTAACCCATATATTTAATTTACTGTACTTAGTCTGTAAATATTTGTTCTGAAAATAACAAAATAATTGTGTTTCAGCTCACTGAATTCAGAAAACTGAACACTTCAGCTGAAAATGTGGAAATACCAGCACGCCCTGAAAGCAGAACTGTCACAGATAAAAAGGGTTTCTTAATTTTTGGAATTGCCATATTGATCTTTGTAAGTTTTTTTGTTTTGTTTTATTAGTAAAATTGAAAAATATGCAGTAAAAACCATCAAAATATCCTTTTAAATATGCATTTGTGCTTTATACGTGTAAATATGTTTTTATATATGCTATGCATTTTTTACTAGGTGTTTAACGTTTATAAATCAAAGACTTTGTCCTCGATCATTCAAAATTCTAATATGTCGAAAATGACCGTTCAACTTCGTATGCATGAAATTACAGGAGCATACTTAAATCTTCACATATCGAAATCCACAGATTCTTCAAAATTTCTTTTGCAAAATATTATTAATTTCAAAACCTTCATTTTTGTTTAATACTAAATTATTTTTTTTATAAATTTGATTATTTTTGTCAGCAGAGATTTTAATACTATTTTTTAGAGAATTTACTATAGAAATACACCGTGTTCGGAAAAGAATATAGCATCAAGTGACCATTGGAACAGCACGCTATAAAACGGCAAAATATTTTGGAATTCTAATGGTCACTTGGTAGTACATTCTTTTGTGGACACAGTGTACTTCCGTTTAATGAAAATCCCCGGTTTTTCAATTTGGTAACTGAAGTTGCATACATAGATAGTTCATTTTGACAAAAGACAACTGGTTTTTAATCCATTTGTTAACTGCCGGGGAGCTGTCGGGACCAAATTCAAAAATAACACCATTAATCCCTCTGTAGTTTAAGTTAAAAAGCTTACCGCGTTCAACCGCATCCCTATGGGATACAACAAGCTTTGGTGGTACTTGTATTTCGAGAATTTCCCTGTACTCTAAACTCTAAGCGGAGCTTTTACAAAATATTTCTTAATATTGGTTACAAACTATTGACAAAAGGAAATTCAAATTTAACAATTCTGACAACTCTATTTAAACAATGAACTGAACATGTACAATGAATTCATTTAGGAGAAAAAAAATTTTTCTGCTCCTTCATAGATGCAAGAAGTGACATCAGTCACTATTAGGTATTAACACATTTTAATTAGTTAATGAACCATTTACGAACCTAGTAATTGTTTTTTCTAACAGTTTCATACTAACTAAATGTCATTTGTCTTCGTTTTTTTCATTCAGCGCTCCAATGATAAAGTTGGTAATATATCTTCCATTAACATCTGTCAAATGTCCCAGTGAATATAAAATAACTTAACCTTTTTAATTTAGTTTACCGTACAACCCATAAGAAGGGTGAAAAACTTCAAGATAAAGACGTGCTAAATTTGAAAATAAACGTTTAACGTTATGATAGATAATATAGATTTATTCTCTTCGATTTACCTGACTTCAAAGCTTATAAAAAAACACTTGTTTGAGCAATAATATTAAAAATAATATTATATCTAAAGTAAATAAGTAAAGCCTAAATTTTAATAATTAATAACAGAATTAATTAATGGCAGCAGAAACAGTAAAATTACTGTATAATTTTTCAGTCAATTTTTTATTTCTTTACAAATACTGACAGTTTTCCAGATTTGTTGTAATAAATATAAAGCAGTGAAAAAACATTTACAGTCAGTGAAAATTGTTACGAGTAATCTTTTGATGACCTTAAGATTAAATTCAGCATTATCGATTAGTGATATAATGGAAGAGCTGTTACACTAAACACACCGGATATAACTAGTTTATAGATTTTTATTTGCAACTTACAAAATGTCCAAGAAAATGTTTTAATTACCCCATACCCTAATATTACAACTTTTTATATAAAGTGATCATTAATAATTAAAAGTGTCACATACGTTTTTTGAAATACTTAGTGGTTTATGCCACCTTTCTAATGTTATAATTATAGTTGACGTTTATACAGTGGTTTGCGTCATATTTTTCCTTTTGACAACTGTCAATAAATCTTTTTAACCTCGATCATTCCGGCGTAAACTGTTTTGCAAACAAAAGTGTTTCATCAATGGGTGAGACACAGTTGCATACAATTGTAAGACGTAAGTGCCTATTAGCAAATATCTACAATCACGTATCCCGTACTAAATAAATAATAAAATATTACATTTTTGCTGCACGCCACTGTTATTTGTCAAACTGCATTGTCACTATAATAATCGAAAAAAATTAAGTTCAACAATGACTTTCAAGCAGAACATTAAATTTAATACCTTTTCATTATTTTATGAAGTGGGCAGGTTTAATCCTTAACGATAACTTTACGTTTTATTATCTAAAGTAATAAAAGTACAAATATAATACATTCAAGTTTTTGATTGGATGGTCGAAAATAACATTTTTAAAAAATTAAAAATTATTTTTTCAGGAACTGAGCTTTACCTAGTAGGTTCACTGTGGAATACGATGTAAAGTCTGAAATTAAACCACAATACAAAAGATTACAATAGATTATAAACTATTAAGTTTGTGAACTTCTTATTGGTTCCGGGTAAACAATTCTTCCCATATAACTCTTCGAAATACATATTGTTATCGTAATTATTATTGTTGATTTTTGTTTAATTTACATTTTACAGGTTACAAATTATAACCCCAAGGTTTTTAAAAAAAATGTATATACACGATGAAAAATGTGTGCTAATTTTCAGCTATATACATGAAATAATTGTTTATTTGTGGTATTTCTTATTGTGTTTATTCACTACTGTAACACCAATAGAATTTAAAAGTAAAAATTAATTTAAAAGTAAAGATATAAAAACTCGGTATTCAAAACAAAACAGTTTTTCTATAATTTGATCGCATAATTTTGTATATTTTTAAAAATTATTGGAAGTGATTCATAAAAAAAAGTACGTAACGCAGAAAAATTTCCTTTCCAGTCTATGTCTAAAACATTTTGAATTATCCTCGGAATAATGTTTCCGTGTTATATCATTTTTAAAAAATGGACAATTTATGGACAAGACACTGTAATAATGAGAAAATTGAACAATTCCTCAGTAATATTTAAAAGAGATTTAAAAAAAGAAGGAATAACGAAGAAGCAAATGAGAATTTTCCATCACATATTCAGAACTTCACATTAATAGCAATTTTGACGGATAAGCCTAGAATAGATGAACTGTTTGATATATTATGATATTTTATGATGATAAACTTTTGGAGTTTGTCACAGAAGAACTATTTTGTGGCGCCTTTGCGTTGGATTAATACACAAATTGCACTAATTTAAAATGAGACATTGTGATGTCATCATACCATTATCATTTATTAGGAAAATACAAATAATACGGGGTAAAGTATGAAAAATTGTTGAATCAAGGGCACTCCCAATTTTTGATAGATTCGACATTATTAAATCAAACAAAACCCAGTAGATTCAAAACACTACAATTCTCTTTCATCTTGTTCTTTTCAAGAAGCGTTACATTTTTTTTTTTCAAACCAAAATTATATTCTTTAATGTTTTTTATGTTTATTCTTTTTCAATTTTAGCAAAAATTAAATATAAAAAAATCAGCTACAATGTCTATGTATATTATGGTTCTAATATACACGATGATGAGTGGCAGTAAAATATAAAAATATAAAAAGATATATATTACTAAAAAAAACAGATATAGCCATCAGTAAGCAACATACGGACCCTTAGAATGAGCATTAAATAAAGAAGATAAAAAAATCTTCCAGTAGAAAGATTAAAATGTATAGGGCGTAATATACTGTTGAACAAAAATAATGTTTTTCATATAAGGCTGAAAATCTTGAAATGATTTTATCAGCAGGTCAATAAAACTAAATTAAACTGAGGCACGTGTCACCCAACTAAAAATTCTTGTATTGTTAAATGAGATGATAAATAGGTAGCTTATTCGTTTATGACGTTGAAACGGAAGTCGTTTTTCGTTTACGTGATAGAACGTTTCAATTACTATTTTATGATCCTGTGAACATGATAAGTGAATGAACACTTAAATATACACATTCATTACATTGTACTTACAAATTTGAAGCATTAACACATATAGAAACAGTTTATATGTAGAACAACGAAATTATATAATTATTTAAGTGGCAGATTACATCAACTTTGGTAGTACGCCCACACCCCATAATCAGAATCAAAATGGTGGATAAATCTGGGTACATACTCATCGGCCTCGATGTCTTTAAACATAACAAAAAAAGTCAATGTTGTCGTAATTCCGCCATTTTGGAACATAAAATTAACTTATCCTCATAACACTGTAAAGAATAATGTAAAATTTAATGTAGTTTCGGCCTTCAAATTATAGCTACAGAGTAGGCATATATTGACTTGTCTTGTATATGTAATTTACATAATAATAAGATTATGCAAAAACTACTAAATAATGAATCTGACTAGGTTTGTTTAGCTACATTTATTAACATTCTGGAATTATTATTTAATCTAAAATATTTAAATATTTTTGATAAACATATGCATTATTGGTTTTCATTAGATGTAACAACATCTGCTTCATAGTTCTTGAGAGATCGAGAATAATTGTGTTATATAATATGTTGTAGCGCCACACCCACACATAACATTTAAATATGAACAGACGACATATGAACTCACACGACTTCAATTTTACAATGTTTTTGTGGTAATTGATACTAAATAGATACATTTTTTTCGAAGTAAAATTGCATAAAACTTGAATATAACACTGTCTAACGTTAATGCAAGATTTTTTTCTTCAAATGTTAAAATCGTAGATTATCATGACAGCAGTTTTGTTTGTTACTGCGAAAAAACCTCGACATTTCAAATCAATAATGCTGGAGCCAGACGTTGGTATACAGTCGCAATTATGATTTATCGACTCGAATGGTGCAAATTTGTTATAGTTTTGTGGTTTTAACGCTTCAAGGAAAAAATTATTGTAATGTAATATCTGCCACTAAAATTTTTATTAAATGATTAAATTATTTAAATATTAAAATATTAAAATATTTATTAAATGATAAAATTAATTTTCCGACATATTAAATGTGTGTAAGTTTCTTTTTAAGAATTTGGAAATTGTGTTTATTTTCGACTTAATTTCGAAAGGAAATTGATACTTAAATCTAAATTATTTTTTTCTCAGACGCCCAAGAAAATAATTCGATGAAATGTAAAAATATATTTATTCTAAACAAATTCATGATATTTCTAGCCAAATCAGTAAAATTGTTTAATTCCTCTTAGTACTAAAAGTTATTCACAAAATCTTATTGTACTTAGTCACTTTATTTCTAAATCGTTGCGGAGTTTATCACCTGGAAAAAGACCGGTAATAGAGTTTAAAGATGACATTTGGTTAATATATAAGTTTTTAAAATGAACGGGCCCAACGAAGAAGCTATCGATTTTTTTCTTAATAAAAATTCTAATACACTTTTAGTTGAAATAAATTTAATAATGGGATAAAAGAGTTCGTCAATTTTTTTAGAAAAATTGAAAGAGGTAAATGTTAGAATTAAAATGAATTTAAAAAAATATTTAAATGAAATTTTAACTTTTTTGGAAAAGACTAAGTGAGCTTTGTCTCTAAGCCCTTGTAAACTAATACAAGATTTCAGAAGACTAGAATATTTTAATACAAATATGAACTTATTATTTTATGTAGATGTATCTCATAAAATATGTAAAAAATTTCCTTCTCCCATCAGAAAAAGTAATATAATTTGTATCCTTATTGTACTTCCTATCTCTTTTACATCTTAAAACAATTTATCGAAATTAAATGTTTGATGTAATTGTAATCGCAGAATGTTAAATAAGACAGCATCAGTTTAGAAAAGGCCATCAAAAGGAAATAGTTATTTGTGTAACTAGTGCGAGAAATGCTACTTTTTTTCACATGGATGGATGTGAAAAAAGACACTTTTCGACATTATTTTTCTACGATCATTTTTCAGGTTGCCACAAAGGACTTTGACGCACTTCATCAATAGCAACGTAAAAAAATCAAGAAAATGTATCAATAATTTTCCTTTTTTAATGCTTGTAGAAAAAATAAGGTGTGTAACTCTTGTGAGAGGTATCTGTCTCACTATTGTGGCGTTACTGCACTCAGCTACACTTTGTTCAGTAAATATACACACTCATGAAAAAAAGTAACACTTTTCGCACTAGTTACACAAATAATTATTGTGAGGTGGTTCTTTTTTTCCTTAAAATGTTATAAAGTTGCGAGGTCTTTTCGAAATCTTAACATACCTGTCAATTTTTATTTTATAGTAAGTTATTGCATTTTCAGATACCCTTCTTTGGATACGCATTAGCAAAATCAGATATACGCCGTTATTTTTATGGATACGATGCCTGCGGAAACATGTGTGGGTTCAACAATTCAAAAATCGATGGAATTACATGTTCGGGAAAGGATTACAAATTACGACCGTAATTGTAACAAAAATACAAAATTTAAATTTCCATTTTTATTGCATTTTTTCAGACTGAAATTGAAAACTTTGAAAACTGAGTGTTTTTTAGGCATTATAGTTTTAAAATTAAAAATTTAATTTTTAAAATGAAAATCTAGATCACAATTTCAAGATTTTGACACAAAATGTCTAACAGATATCAAATAAAGATGCAATAAATGACGATGGGAGTTTAAAATTCGGCTGTCGTTTTAATATAGTTTAATTTCAGATATCTTAAAAGTAACGTAAAAACTAGCAATATAGACGAATTCTTGGGAAATTCTAATGTGTCTTCACACTGCGTAGCACAGTGCGAACCGGGGGAGTTAGTTACCTATAGAATTTTATTCATTTTCAGTTAAATTCACATTTTGTTTCAGGATATCAGGCTTTATGAAGAAATGTTCAAATCGTGACATTGTTAGTTTAGAAAGATCAAGAAATAATAAATTTCCAAAGAGAATTCGTAGATCAACGTCTGAGAAGACCTTGGATATGAAAGTAACATATGTTAGTTTTTATGCAAATTATTTTAATTAAAAATTGATGTGTTATAGGAGGTGTTACAATCCTGTCGAACAAATTGGTGGAAATTTGTGCTATCCATAATAATAACAATAGGTTAGTGATTCTTCTAGGAAGTAAATATTATAATAATTTTTTAAATTGCAGCACTGTGCATGTTTATACTCTTCCTATTGAGATTTAGTCCTGGTGTGGTAATATGGGGAGTTCTTATTATTAGTATGTTAGCAGCTATTATTCTAACTGGGGGTTTATGGTAAGCACTACTTGTGATAGATTTTATCATTTTAACTGATATCATTTATTCAGGTATGCATATTTTAATACACTGAAAGACAAACGTGATCCAATTTTGGTGTTGAGCGTTATACTGACAATATTTACATTAATTATCATCTTAATTTTTCTTTGTTTGTTCAAAAAAATCCGACTAGTGGTTCAGTTATACAAAGAAGCAACTAAAGCTGTATTTGCAATGCCCCTCTTAATATTAGTACCCATAGTAGTAAGTCCAATGTTAAAACTGAATTGCCAAACCCTAATTTCCATTAATTTCTAGGTAACTATAATTCAAATTATAACTCTGGTCTTATTTTTCTCAAGTAATGCATGGTTAATAACTTCTAGAGAATTTAACAAAATTTCAGACGAAGAATACAAGTACCAAATATCTGGTGTAATGATATTTACAATTGTTTTCAATGTGATCATGACCAGCTGGACTATGCATTTTGTCACAGGACTGCAGTATATGGTGATATCTGGAAGTGTTGCGGCATGGTATTTTGCAAAGTATAATTACAAGACTGCATATATTTGATGTTTTGCATTTTAAAATGAAACTTTACAGGAACAAACAATATTTGGACGCTCCAATTTGCACTAGTATCCATAATGCATTTAAATTTCATGTAGGTACTGTTGCGTTCGGATCAAGTATCTTAATTATCATGGACATCATCAGAGCGTTAATAAGAGCCCTTGTCAACAATGATAAACTGAGATGTGTCCTCGAGTGCTGCTGCGAAAATGTGGAAGCCTTTCTTAAATTTTTGTCGAAGAATGCGTACATAGAAACATGTATGTGGTGGATTACTCTATTCAGTGTTACTAAATAAATAATTTTAGCAATACATGGTCAGTCGTTTTTAAGATCTGGAAAGAGGGCTGCTAAACTCTTACTTACCAACGCAGCCAGTGTTATCGCCATAAATTCAGTGGGGGATTTCGTCTTGGGAATGGTAATTTTTGTCCTGCTTTGTATTTCTACGGGAATTTCGGTGACATTGTTTATGGTAAATAACTTAAAATTTGCTTCTCAGTATACAAATATTTTCTGCTTTTAGAGCACCGAACATTTCTGGTTTCCATCAGTAATATGTTTCTTTATTAATATCGTCATTATCTCATTTACATTTGCGATATTTGAGGTAAGATGAAGGATAAATAAAAACTTTTAAACCAACTGAAATTATTGTAGACCACTATAGATACTTTATTCATTTGCTTCTGTGAAGATAAAGTTATTAACGATGGTCTTTCTAAACCATACTACATGTCAAGAGGTCTAATGGAATTTGTTGAAAATTCAAAGAAAGTTTATGGAAACAAGGATCAACCATAGAAGATTTGAGCAGAATCGAACTAAAACTTCTTTTTATACGCAAACATATTTCTGTAACCGCTTTTGACCTTTTACGCGATTTGTGTCTTTTACATAAGTGAATGACATCAATGTATGAATCAAAAAGGGAATGTTTCTGTTGAAGAACAAGCCGAATTTTTGTATTAAACTTCAAACAATGCGAAGTGGAGCAAGCATACTTACGGTGACGCTTTTTAGATTGTTAACCATATGGTGGACATAAGTTTTAATTTTATTTTGTTCTTTTTCTTTTTATAAATTTTGTATTGTACTATCTTTCTACGTTAATTTTGATTTCTTTTTAGTATACAGACAGTTGCCTACGACATTTACAACATAGATAGCATAGTTTCTGATTTCATCTTCTTAATTGTTTGATATTTTATAAATGGATTTTATTTTAAAATAAGTAATATGAATCTTATAAGTATGTTTTTGTACAGTAATTTAATGTATGTATAAGGTCTTTTTAACATGCCTTTTTCTTAATACCTATTTTAATATTATTCAAATTCTTTAAAAAAAAAATTTATATTGTTTGACAATAAGACAAGTACAAATGTGATAATATCAATCTGTTTAAATATTATTTTCTAACCATTAAGCTCCTAATTCACAAAAAGTTGAAAATACATTTGACCCTTTCTAATTTTTGTGTCTATTTTTTAATTTGTATCATATTTACTAACATTTTGCTTGTGTATTCTAATGATTGCATTAGAAAGGAATATTAACATTTTTCATTTGTCAAAAATTTCGAAATGGGCACAAAATAGTTATTTCTGAATAGGTCACGTCTGCATAATGACAGTTTCAAAAATGCCTTTAACAAGTGTCTAATTGTTTCATTGCAAATTATAAAAATAATTTATATCTATAGCTTGAATAGTATAATAGTCACTACCTCAAATGTTAATGCTGGATGTTCTGTATAGCATTAACATTATAAGTTTTAAATTAGTTGATGATATAGATTTTATTTTGTTACTGCAAACAGTTCTTATAGAATGAAACGGGCAAATATTGAAAGCTTTGTGAAAAGTTTTTACATATTAAATCGACAACCGCTTAAAGCATTCGCATCTTGCTGAAGATATGTAAGTGTACAAAAACACGTATTTTACGAAAATATTTTTTTTACGATATTACGTATAACAATATACATATAAACACGCCAGAGCAGTACTAATTTGTTATTAAAAAATAATTAATGACTAAAATGTCAGTAAAAATAAAGTATATTTTTGTTACTATATATTTATCTATAATAAAAAAAATCATTGATTTTTACACTTTTTTTGTTATCGTTTATCTATGTCACCTATAATTAACTTTAATTAACTTATGCATACCCATTTTTATAATGTAATTCAAGAAGCTAATTAATGGTGTATCTAATTGTTAATGTATAATATAGCACAATGCTTAATAATTCTGTCGTGTGAAATTGTAATATCTTCATTAAAATAAAAATCGTAATCAAAAAAAAAATAGATTTTTTTGTTTTCTCGTAAATAATATCACATACTTACATTTATTAGAAACGAATTGGGAACCACAAAAATTTTATAATCAAGAATTGAGAAAAAAATGTCATTTGTAAGAGGCTCGAAAGGGACCAGTAAAATAAAGAGTAGTGGTTATTCCAATAAAAACTTAATTCATTTTTTGACTAGTTCTAATGAAGTTTAATCTAATTTTATTTCGAATCATTAAGTGATATGCAAAATATCACTGACTGATGAATATAATACATCGCCAGAATTTATATATTATAATATTTGCATGTTATAATTCATCAAATATATTTGGAAATAAACACATTCAAGGTTGGTACAAAAATTTATTTCCGATGGGTTAAATAAATATTTTACAAAATAACCCGAAAGAAGAGAAAATTAACAAATTCAAGCCAACAGAGAATTTATAGATTGTCAATTACAGAATAACGGAACAAAGTGTTAATTAAATTTAAATACCCTGTTGTACTGTTTTAGAGTTTTATACATAAATTCTCTTTAGTGAAATTAAAAAAAAAAATGTAATAATTTACTTTAATTAAATAAATTGTAGACAAATGTCTGCTAATATGTATACATGGTTGCCTATAATAAAAATAGAACCTAGTAACGTGCCATAGTATAACAAATTTTTAATTTAATTAATTCTAGTACAAAACTGATTACAGAGGTGATCAGTGATTTTATTAAAGCCTTTGCCTTTCTACTTCTGCAATCAGCCACTGTTTATGACAAAAAATGTATAACTTTCTTTTATATTATTTATTTTACTATTTATATTATATATTTTAAAATAAAAAAGAAATTCTTTTTGGCTATGAACAGCAACAAAAAATATGTTTTACTTTTTCATCATAACTACATATCTATATTTCATGCACTCATAAAAAAAACTAAAGAAATACTTCTAGATTAAAACCATCTACATTTTAAAAGTCGTCAGTTCTGGAAATCAGTTTTTAACTAAAGCACACTTTATTCAAAGAACTCCATACGTGACGTGAAGAGATAAGTAGGAATTTATAAATAAACTTTTAAATACTACACTTTTTCATTGAACGGATAAAACTGTTATCTTGTTTGATTTAAATACATCAAGCAGTAATTTTGGCGTCATAAAGGCTGAGGATTAAAAATGAATGTCACTCTTTCGTTTTTATTTTCAAATATTTTTAATTTATCAACATTAGATAAATATGTCTTTATCATCTAAAATTTTAGGTACATTTTTTGAATAAATGCTATAATGCTATAAGCGTTCTGCCTAAAGCGAAAGATAAGATAATGTATAATATTGAAAAATGTTATCGATATCAAAATATTGATAAAGCCAATGTTTTTGTAGTGTAATTTGAAGTGTTCCTGGACACAAGCGGGACCGTATTAAAAAACATCTCTACGGAACAAGTATTTATTATAAATTAATTTTAATTATTCGAGCTGATTGTGGTGAAAAGGTAAATAAATGATTAAAATTTTGTTTTTCCAATTTTGTTTTTTGTACACACTAAACTTAAACAAAGATGATGATCAAGGTAAAGCAGTTAAACAATTGTTTATTTAAGCAGCAGACATTAGACAACACTTTTAACATTTAATAGCACCTAATATGTATCCACATACATATTTTTAACGTTAGAAGGCGTATATTAATATTTCTGACATGAAATCGTATTTCAAAGTAATTAATTGTCTTTTTTTATTATTGTCTATTTATTCTTTATTTAATAAATAAATTTTACAGAGCAACAAGAAAATGGGCACTTCATCAAGTATAATGCAAACGCAAGAGGTCAGTACAAAATTCACTGTTTTTACTCATCTAAAATTTCCTTTACGAAAGTAGGTACATTTCCATTAAAAACAAACAAATATAATTATTGACAGTAGATATATATTTCGTAAAAAACGTACCTATTCGTGGATTTTGTAAACATAATCTATCTCCTTTTTTCCTAAAAGATCTATCTTTCTTTTTAACAGAATTTCTACCAACCTTAAAATCTATCAAATTGCAGATACCTGAATTCAGGAAACTGACTAATGTGGAGAGATCACTGGAAATTCCAGCAGCTTCACGAAATCGAAACGTGACTGACAAGAAAGGATTTGTAATTTTTGCAGTTGTCTTCGTGATCTTTGTGAGAATTCTGTTTCTATCTCATTTATGTAATAATAAGTCCATCTACTAAAACACCATTTTATAGAATGTAGAAAAATGAACTATGAAAATAGTTCAGTTGTTGACGTAATAAGTCTTAATATTGAACACATTTCATGCTTCTGTACAATATTAACTAGCAGTAAAAAAATGTAGACAAATTTAGTACTGTTGGTAACAAATTTAGAAATTTTAATACAAAATAATAAAACATTTGTCAATAAAAATAATAAAATATTTCAAGTTATTAACATTGCTGAAAATTTGAACAATAATATCAGAATCGCTAAAGGCTTGAAATAAACTTAAGAATTTTTTTTTTAAATGCAAGAAAATCATTCCATTCATACTATAGTGGCCAATATATAAAAAAAAATTTAAATTTATTAACCAACTGTGCTAAATCTGTGGTTTAAAATGATAAGAAACATAGTGCCTGAGGTTTTTAGGAGGTTTGTTATTCTTTCTGTTGCTTTACACGTTCAGAATTTATCGACTAACTTCAAGTTCAGCTTAAACTGTAAACATGTTAATCTCTTCATCAAAAGTCGAAAAAGCTTAAAAGTAAATAAAAACAAAGGTTTTCTCAAAAAAATAAAAATTTCACATATGTGGCAATATTAACAAGAAATTCACAAGAAAATATAAATTTCAGGTACCTTTTCTGGTATATACCCTAGTAAAATCCGACTTACGTCGATTGAAGTATGGAACAGACAGCTGCGGCAATTTTTGTGGAATTTTAAATTCTAAAATTGAGGGGTTCAGTTGTTCTGGGAAGGATTACAGAAATTATCCGTAATGCTTTTTAATATATCTTAAGTACATTGATATACAATCACTAATATTTTAGTTATGAATGGATTAATCTAATTGAAAATAAAAAAAGTTGTAAACATTTTTGTCCACCCGGAGAGTAAGATTTATTTATTATTCCGCATATATTTTACAGTATATTATTTTTCCAGAACAGGCAAAGATGGAAAATGTTATGATTCTAGTAAAGACACAAATAATACAATGGAACCAGAAGTGGTGTAAACATACTAAAAATAAATAAAAATAAATAAAAAATTGCTTTTTAGGAGGCTTGGGACTATACTCGAACGTCGTGGTGGAAATTTATTATTGTTATAATAACAACAATAAGTAAGAATAATATGACCGAAAGGAAGCATTTAGCTGATCATTTTTTTACTTGTAGTTTTATGTATGCTCATGTTGGCATTATATAGGTATGTTCCAGAAGTGATGGTATGGGGAATTCTTGCTTTTGGTCTTCTACTTACGGTTGCTTTAACGTGTTTATTATGGTACACACATCCTTTTGATAATACTTTTATTATTAATATTTTCCCTTCAGGTATGGATATTCGCAAATGAGCTCAAGTGAATCAGCTCGTCCTGGGGTTTTAGTAATTGCAATTATATCCACATTATTCACAATTTTGGCCTTTTTATTAGTTGCAATATTATTTAAAAAAATTAAAATAATAATTCTTTTATTCAAAGAAACAGCTAAAGCTATATTTGCAATGCCTTTACTGATGATATTACCAGTAATAGTAAGTAATTTAAAAGCAAACTAAAAACATAGATTCTGTTTAATTCAAATTTTCTAGACAATGTTTATCCAGTTTATCATTTTGGGTCTATTGGTTTTAACCATGACGTGGATGGTAACTTCTGCAGAACTCGAAAAAATTGGAAAAGATAACTACAATTACGTCAGGAATGGAGCAATGACGTTCGCCATGATTTTCAATATCGTTATGGCGATTTGGGCCTTGCAGTTCTTTGCAGGATGTCAGTATATGATTTCAGCAGGAAGTGTAGCATCTTGGTATTTTGCAGGGTATAAAAAGAAACGTGTTTCACTATAATTTTTAATTGTGAATCTTTACAGAAGTAATAGGCTCTTTTTGAACTCCCCTATTTGGACAAGCTTTGTAAACACCGTGAAGTACCATCTTGGGACAATAGCATTTGGATCTTTCATTCTAACTTTGGTAGCTGTCATCAAAGCAGCACTACGGTCACTTGTCAGCAACAGTAAATGTAGGTGGATCGTTGACTGTTGCTGCAATAATGTCGAGGCTTTTCTAAAATTCTTGTCAAAAAACGCGTACATAGAAACAGGTTAGTATTTATGTGATATCTTTTTAATTTATTTCTAAAACCAATATTACAGCCTTACATGGTCAGTCTTTCTTTAGATCGGGAAAAAGGGCCGCCCAACTCTTGATCAAGAATGCCGCTAATGTTATTGCAATAAACTCGGTTGGAGATTTTGTAATTTGGATGACCCAATTTCTTTTACTTGTTATATCGACGGGGATTGCATATGCACTTTTTTCTGTAAGCTTTATGTATTTAACTTTTCACAAACTAAATTATTTCGATTTTAGGACAACTATTCATATGGATGGGTACCTACAGTAATAAGTCTGTTTGTTAACATCGTAATAATCGTACTCATATTCGCTGTTTTTGAGGTATGTCAAATGGCAAACAAATCTTCATCTCATCGTCGAAATTTTTTTAGACCACAGTTGACACTTTGTTCATCTGTTTTTGTGAAGATAGCGTTCTAAATGATGGCATGTCCAAACCGTATTACATGTCGAAAGGGCTGAAGCAGTTTGTTGAAAATTCAAAGAAAGTGTACAAAGAAAAGAAATGATTTATAATTTACTTGAAAAGAAAAGACATCTAATATTTCTCAATTCAAGTAATAATTAAATTAGTGTAAATTTCATTTTATTATTTTTAATAAATACGCACATCCATAATTTATATCGATGTTTGGTAAGGTGGATCGGGGTAAGTGTAACCACTAATCATTAATGAATATGATAGAAATAGTTTATCGTTTTTGACTAACGATAACGTGTCTTGGTTTGTCATTAAATATCATTTGGTACGTAAGCAATTACTCATTCAATTTTTATGATTTTGATAATAGTTTTATTGCTAAACATTTTAATTATCAAATTTACAAAATTCAAGTAATACATTTTTCGGTTACACTTACCCGGTTTACTTAACTTTTTGAAATCATAATGTTGACAATTGCTTTTATCTGCGAACATAAGTTATCTACTATCACAGTTATGTATTGTAAATTTATTGAGTATTATGACGTATGTAACACTCATTACTGTACTTGTCTTACATTAAACAATTTCTCTTATGATACATGTTGGAGTATTTTTTATATCAAATTTATATTTATTTATTTATCTCTCGCATGACTAATAGGAAGTGATGTACATTGCCAGAGTATTCAATTACAAACTTCCCTATATAATTCGAATTGTCATTTCACATGAAAATACGTGCAAAATAATGCGAGTGCGCTAATATTAGGCGCAGATTCTGCACCCACATTAAATAAATTAAATCAATTTCNNCTCCGACTTCCAGGCTTTTAGAAACGGTTATTTGATTTTTTTGATGGTATATATGAAAAATTTTAAAAAATTACTTACATAAAATTTTAACAGATGAATCACCATATAAATAATGTTTATATTACATTATCAGTAGTATAATATGTGTAACTTTT
>QDEB01064249.1:0-10974 GCA_004193795.1 Asbolus verrucosus | reverse complement strand
CTTATGTCTTATCGAAGCCATGATCGAGGCGATCAGTTTTAAAGAAGGGGAGTAGTGTTACGGCGGCGGAGCAGAGGAGTGACAGTTGATAGGGACAGTTGATAGTTAACAGTGAGAATAACACGTCTGGTGAAATTTGCAACTCAATTAGTTAAAAAGTTCTTGAATAAAGTTATATCGTAACATTACGTTAAAATTGGTCACATGCAACAATGACAATTTGTCTTGACAAGTATTATGTGACAAACTTTGTCCATCACGAATAATAATTGCTTACTCATTTAAAGCAAGCAAAAAATATCATAATGTACTCTGTAATAAACAATACATATATACTTATTCAAAAATTAAGTTTATTTATTATATTTGCAAAAGATATAAGTATGCAATAAATTTAAGACTAAATAGATTTACCGTGAACTTAATCCAACTTTTTATCGGTGAAGTAAAATTGATAATTGAAGTTCAAAGTATCGGGGGTTTAAATAAAAATTTGTACAAGAGTGCTTTGTCACCAATTCTATTCATTTTCCGTACGTCCTAGCTTATGAAACTTGTAGCTGCCACTGCTGTCAAGTTTAACTTTCAATTTGTGACAAAGTGTCTTTATTTTTTATTTTGTGCTCTATTTTTTCTTTTTCAAAACTAACTCATATCTAAATATTACGAAATTCAACTGAACAAGAGGTATTTACGAGAGGAAGTTATTTTCGTAACGGGCGCAAGATCAACGGTGAGTGGTCCTACTCGTTGCAGCAAGATTGGAGGAAATTTCGTGTTTAATTTCCGCATATTGCCGTTGATTATTATAAACAATTTTAAGAGTGTTTAGATCGTATTATGAATTTATGAATAATTTTATTATGTACCAGCTATATTTTATAAATTTAAAACCTATTTTAACTATTGTAATGTTTGACATGCGTTCGTAAGATTTTTCAAAGCGCTCTTGACTAGATTTTTATTTCGACACCCTACAGCATAGATAACTGAGGCAGTTTGTAATTTACATTGCCGTCAAAACTATAAAAACCTAACCTCAAGTCACTTCTAAGGGGAAAAGCTGCATGTACACAGCTGAACATGGATTGTTTGAATTTCTTATTCACTTATATTTCTTGTGATATTTTAAATAATTAGTTTTGACTCGAATTACTCCACACAATTTTGCGTTAATATTTTTGATAACCTATACCCAGTTGTGACGTCACATCCACAGTGAGACAAATTACTTGAAATTCCCAATACTTACAAGTTTTGTTGCGATTTTCCTTGGTATCGACTCAGACATTGAAAAAATCGAATCCCTCTTCAGTTCGAGGCGAGACTCGTCTTCGAATAATACCTGAAATTTTGAAAATTGAAAAATTTCAACCAAACGAGGACGTGCGACGAATTACCGTAAATATTTTACAATCCGACTTTCCTAGATAATCCGCGTCGTAGACAATCCCGTCTCCCCACTTGACTTTCAACTTCTGCCCTACAACGGGCACTTTTGACTTGTCCCATCCGTCCAGATCCTCCAGCAGTACGTCTTTGCTGAAGCTTTGATCGAAGGGGAAATAAACGCATAAATAACTCACGATTTTAATATCCACAATTCTCGCCCTGTAAAATCTACCGTTGCGGTGCTTCGCCCAGACGAAGTCTTTCGTCTTGATCACCTGGTGCGCCTCCTTCTCCGGCTTGCGCTCCTTCGAGTGATCCAGCGTCAGCGAACTGACGTTGAACAGCGGCAGCCCCGACTTGAGATAGTTCTGCACGTCTTTGGTGAAGCTGTCGAGGACGTTCACCAGATTTACCTTGGCCTCCAACGGTGTCAGCTTCGCTATCTTCTCGGTGAGCTTCTTGTTGTACGAGTTGAAATCCGTCATGGTGTTATTGTTGTTGATCATCGTCGGCGGACGTTTGATATTCTCCTGCTGCTTGTTCTTGTAGAAGGCGTCCCCGTTCTTCACTCCCAAGACGAGCTGCGTGATCTTCTTGAACCTTTCCATGTTGAATTTATCGACTTTGGGGGGACGTCCTCTTTTCTTTTTAATTTCGAAACTGTCCTCGGATTTAATACTGTTCAGGATCAAGGAGGAATTCTCGTTCTTACCTTCGGAATCGCTCGATTCGCACGAATCGCAGCACGAGCACGACTCGCAAGACTCGCACGTTTCCGAATCGTCGGAGACGAGCTCCACGGTTCGCGCCACCGGTTTCTCCAGCAGCACCACCGGACTCACCTGCTCCAACTTAATGGCGCTGTTGGTCATCGGATAGAACCGATCCTCGTTGAAGTAGGTGGTGGAACAATGGTTCACCGTGTAATATTTGTGGTTGCTCCATATCATGTTGGGTTTGTGGGGCGGTTTGGTCACCTGGTAGAACTGCTGGGGTATTGGGGAAAAAGAGGGAGGTTTATTTTGACAGTTCTGAGGCACGGAGTCGACTTGTACTACCGGATCTTCGATCTGGAGACCTTGAGGGTCCAGTTTGGGCATCTGCTCGTGTTCGATGTTCGGTTCTGGTTCCGGTTCCGTCAGCTGGGGCATGGAACCGCTCGCGAAATCGTTGGTTTTGATTGGCGTCGACGTCGCTTCAGGTCGCTTTGGCTCTTTCTTGTTTTGCGACAAGAAATTTAAAAAAGCGTTCTCGTACATATTCGCTTTCTCCGTGTTGACGATCGGTTTCGATTCGGGAATCGATTGTGGGCACATCGGACGAGACTCGAGCACAGTGATCGTGCCTTTTGACGTGTGAATAGTTTGTACTTTTTGATCCATTCGGAACTGATCGACAGGCTCTTTCACCTTCCGGAACGCCTTCAACTCGTTCAATAAATTATTCTGAATCGCCTTATTCGAATTATCTAAATTATTTTTGTTGGAATTATCGGATATCGTCGAAGATGGAGAAGGAGGTTGATGCGTCGAATTCTCCTTAAGAATAATCTGCTCGTGCTCCTCATGCGCTTTCCTGATGATATCGTCAATTTCCTTCTTCACTTCGCTGTTGGAGGTGTCCGAACTGGTCGACGTCGCCGACTTGTTATGCTTGCACTTCTTGTGCTTATGTTTGTCGTGCTTGTGCTTATGTTTTTTATGGTGGTGCAGCAGCTTGTTGGTTTCTTGCGCCACCAGCGACTTCACCAGCTCAGACGTGTCCGGAGCACTCTCGGAGAGAAGCTCCACGGGCGCCACGATCTTCCCACAGACCTTCTTGCTCTTGCTGTTACATGGAGTGTAAATTCCCGTGAATTCGTTCGAAGACTCCAGTCCTTCTTCGTCTTTGACCGCGCGTTTTTTCGGAGGGCGACCTCGGCCCCTTCCGGCGTCCTTTGGCTTGCGTTTCTTCGCCAGAAACTTCCTCCGGCTGTTCACTCTGTAACCGGCGTCGCAGATCGACGCGTCTTCGGCCTCGATCTCTCCGGCCTTCAACCAGATGTCTTCCAACACTTCCAGCTGTTGCTCATCCGGAGGAAATTCGCCGTTGCAAAAGCCCATGTCGTCCTCTTCCATCAGCTGGAGCTGCAATTCGGCAGGAAAATCCACCATGGAGAAGTCTCTGCAATTAAATTATTATTAAATAATCGACTTTTGCGGGGTTTTGTTGTGATTACTGTGAGTAGTTCATGCGCCCCTTTTTTGCGGCTTTTTTTAAGGGGCCTTCGAGAAAACCTTCGGGCAGTGCAGCGTTGTTTTTATTGCAGAGGATATCCTGGGGGAGAGGCAAGGGGGCGGCGACTTGTTTGTTTGGTTCTTCTGGATGGGGACCTATATCTTCACCTTTCAACCACATTTCATACCGATCAGCTTGGAAACGCTTCACGAACGTGTCCATGGAGATTTTGACCATGTCTTTACTGCAAGTGCACTGTGAGGCCCTTTTACCGTACTCTATCCAACGTTCACAAGCGAAATTAGTCGATTCCGCACAATTGAACCCGTGATTGAAACCTGAAATAATTCGAGAATTAAATTTATAAATTATTAGGAAAAATCGACAATACCAGCATGGTAACCATAAGGGAACGTGATCATAATCTCTCCAGCCTCCTGAGTGATTTTATTATATGGAATAGAATATTGTTTGAGGATTTGTGGCGAAATCAACGTCATTTTATGACGAAGAAAAGCCTGGCAAGTTTTGTAGCTACTAGGGAAGAAACCGTTGGCCAACCGCTCCAATCTCCGACCGTGTTCTGGAGGAATCGAATACCAAGTCTTGGGGGCCCCGAAATGTAAATAATTGATCGAATACAAGTCCATATCTTCGGTGTGCCATGCGAATGTGGTTTTCCACATACCGAAATACAAGTAGGCAGTGTTGACTCCTTCTATCGAAATCCCGTAATCTTCGTTTACGTAATCTAAAATCGTGCCTAATCTGTTTATGTTCCATTCATTGACAGTTTCATCGGTTAAGCTCCCCGAAACGTCTGCTCCATAAATGGGGGCCACATAAGTGATGTTTTTCCAATATTTCCGTTCGAGATCTTCGTAATCGAAATGCCTCGGCGTGGCGTACCGTTCCGAATTGGCCAACTCGCAATACTGTTGGACGGTCATTGATTTTTTTTGTATGTTGATTTGTTGGTATAGACCCTGCTTCCCAGTGACCACTTGACAGATGGGAGCCGGAATCGTGACGTTCAAGTCTTCAATGCTGTAGCCCGACTTACGCGGCACCCATTCGGGGGGCGGTATCACCTTTTAATAAGGAAAAAGTGAGGTTATGTCGCTAAAAACCAGTCGCGATTTACCTTGGCCAGGCCGGCTTTGTGAGCACCTTTCGACTCCATGTGCTGAATATATTGGGTGAAGTCCTTGAATTCGTCCCATGTGGGTCTGAATACCATTATCCTGTGGGAGAAACGGATTAATCGGTTTTCCCGAAATCGGGTCGAGGACTTACTTGGGGCACCTCTGATTGACTTCAGTCATTTTCTTTAGATTTTTCTCGCCGCGACCGATGGAGAAAACACCTATTCGACACTGATCACTGGAAAATTCATCACTTTTCCGATAAAATCACTTATTTGTTGATGGTTTGAGGAGTTGTCAAGCCGCCATGATTGACACAGTGAAGTGCACGTATGCAAAAAACCACCAGTTTTCCGTCGCCTTTCCGTGATTTTCTCACGCGACGTTCGTTGGACAGTCTCAAAAACACTTCATTCGAACCGATTTCGAAAACGTTTCATTGACTCTACGCGTTTTTTCAGCATCTTTCGCGAGAAAAAGAAACATACACGACCAGTCCACAACACAGCCGACACGGCGCATGCGCAATGGAGCCGTAAACATACGAGAGGACGCGCACGTTGTTCGTAGCGACGGCGTTGCCAACCATCACTGGATTTACTTGAAAATAACCCCAAATTCTAAACGAATTTGGCGTTTTTTAGGTTTATAAGCAGAAAATTCGATCGATTCGTCTTGTACTGCTTTCTGTAGTTTCACAGTTAAGTCATTTTCGACGATTTGAATGGAATAAACAAAAAAAATGTCGATTGATCGATTTCAGTTTTTGCGATTTGGCAACGATGGACTGCCAGCTCATACAAGCTAAAGTACGTCACACATTTCGCAATGTTTGTACACACTTAAAGGTGATCACAGATCCAAAACATAAAAACTTGGAAAACATTGCACTGTTTTATTAATTAATTAATTAATTAATATAATTCTAATTAATATGTAAAGAATTACAATCAGAAAGCTCGTAAAAAATGCGAATTTCAAATAAATAAATCATTTCCATTACTGCCATTATTATATTACAAAATAAACCATGTCAAACAAAGGGGTCATCAAAAAAATCCAAGAACAATACAATAATAACCGATCAACAGCATATTTACAAGCGAAATACGTACAATAAACACATCGTTTATTTGGAAAGTACAATTAAAAGAAATTCACAAAATGATTAGGCAAAAAAAAAAAATAAAGAACATAACCTCAAAATAAATGGATAAAACAAAGCGTATTACTAATCGTCGAAATTTTGCGACAGTAAGAAATTGGCTGCCAGATTTTCGTTCTTTTCGCACGCGAAATACGCTTGCACCACTAAATGTTCAGGAAAGCCCAGCGCCTTCAATCTCTCGATGGCGTCTTTGTCTTGCGGCGTGAACTGGATGGTGCCCTGCGGCGCCGCGCCTCCTTGAGCGGCCAGGGGTGCTGAAATCGTGAAAAAATCACACTCGGGTCTGAATTCCTCGATTAATCAACTACCTGGAGGCGGCACGCTGGCGGTAGCCGGCGCCCCCGTGGATGGTTCGTTGAGCAGTCTGACGAACGACTCTTGATTCTGCGAGATTAGGTTGAGAAGAGCCGGATTGGTCTGTCCGAGTTGTTGGAGCACTGCGTTGAGAAGCTGCGGGTTCTGCTGCACCACCTGTTTCATCTGCTGGAACTGAGGCTGACTCCTCAGGAATGCTAGCGGGTCGTTGGCGTCCGATTGTCTCTCGTCGATGCCCGACATGCTCGGAGCGGCCTCTTGTTCCTCGCTGATGGCCGGGATGCCGTTGATGAGGTACTCTACGGCCCTGTCAGGATTGTTGTAACTCGCTCGCAGCGCCTGCTCCACCTGGTCTCGAGGATAGCCCATGTCGACGATGTTTTGTACCATGTTCTCGTACTCCTCGCCCATCAGCAGAGCTGACTCGGCTGCGCTGCTGAAGTTCGTCGCGGCCGCCACCGGGGGCTGAGTCGGTGGCGCAGGAGCAGGCGCGGGCGCTGGGGCGGGGGCGGGCGCGGCAACAGGCGTAGAACTAAACAATATGAACAATAAGGGCGGTTTATTGCGTTTTTCGAATCCGAACTAACCTAGGCTGTGTTTGTGGAGTCGACCCGCTGTCGCCACTATTAGCTACTTCGCCAGAGTCCGGTTTTGACACCATAATTACAATGAATTTGTCCTCGTCGATGCTGTATTCCGATAATGGGGTCTCGTCCTTTAAGATTTTACCTAGAAATCCACCCAACTAATGGCAGAATTTCGCATCCGAACGCTTACCTCTATAAATTAACTTCTGGTAGTCCCAACGGTATTCCTTGCCTTTCTCGGCCTCGATTTGTTGTTTTAAGTCCTTCACCTGCAAGAAAACCACTTGAATCGTTTCGATTTCGACGCAAATACTACGTTACCGTCTTAGTGGGCTCTATGTGAATAATGAAGTTTTTTTGATACAGATTTCTCACTGTAATCTTCATTGTGGACGTATTTAATTGAACCGAAAGTTCCAAATTAACTAAATAACGCCGTACCACCACTTCGTCGCGAGTACTTCGCGTTATTTTTGGCTAAATTATTTGCTTCAATGATATAGCAGAACTGCTATATTTGACGGCCATATTACATTAACCCAAAATTGCCAACCGAAAATAACAAAAATCCCCAATTAATTTTTTTTTCAAAAATTAGTTAAATTATTGGCCGAATACGCGTTTTATTACACCCAAAATTATCGAAAACACTGGATTTTGTTGCATGTATTCATTTCAAACCACTCACGAGTGCGCTTGAGAACGTCGCGATCACGTGATGAAGGCTCCAAATTCAAATTTGACATGCCACTTTCGTCAGATAATTATCTGTAATTATTTTAATTTTACGACAAGATCGCGATACAAAACGCGAATTTATTATGCATTCGCATCATTATCGAGTTAAAAATGTGTATCTTGTTCGCTGTAATGATAATTTTTCTTCAACACGTCATCGGAGCTCTCGTAAATTTTCATTATTTGCAAAATCCGTTGATCATTGTCAGTTTTCAGGTGAAAAAAAAAAAAAGTATGAAGTTGAAGTGGAAAGCGTCGAAGGCTTTGAGTTACGATTTGACTCATGACCGCCCGATATACGATAAGATTGGTGGTGACATCACCGCAGCCAGATGGGGTGACGGTGGCTGGATCAACATGTCTTTCATGGGGTTTTACTCGAACATCTGCAAATACATCCTCAGATTTTTCAAATCGGTTCGTTTGGTTATGTGTTTCCGACAAATAAAAATGCGAACGATTTATTATTTATTATTATTCAGTTCGCAATTACATGATCGATTCAGATACCGTTTTTCAGCGGCCGCTTTCGCTTCGCCATTACGTTACAAGACGTCAACACCGAAGAAATATCATCAATTGTATCATATTTATTCTCAAGATACATGAATTGTTTAAAGAGTTAGTGAAATTACATTTTAGAAGATATTTCTAAAATTACTTTTAAAAGTAACAGAACAAATAACGATGCGACTGACACTGCTCATTTGAAAAACTTGCCTTATCATAAATATTTTTGTACTTAACTTTTATTTTGGATGTTATGTTATGCAGGAAGCAAAATAAGATGATATGTTGGATTGTGACTAAAATTATATGTCTGACCGTTACATTTTGTCAATGATTACAGTACGTTTTGCATGTTGTGTATAATTTGCGAAATTAGCTTTGAGATACTGATGTAATCTCGATTTCGTGGTATTTTTGGTGGTTTTTATGGAGATTTTGTAATTTTATTATTTAACCAATTCACAATAATTTCTGGAGATTTTGATCGAAGATGTGTGCAGAAGTTTCAAAAAGAATTCGGAAATTATGTTCACAATGAAAAAACAAGAATTAAAGAAAAAACTGTATTTGCATTTTTAATGATTGCTAAATTTCACACAGATGTTTCATGCAGATTTCATATTTTTATATTTTCATAAAATAGTTGTGAATGTTTAATAGATTTCGATTTTCAACATCGAAATGAAGTATTTTATAAAAACCTACTAAAAGTCCATTGCGATCTCGAAACATTTTCTCGCAAAATAACCACAAAAATTACACGTAGAATTAATGAATTAAAAATAAAAATGTGAAATTTCATAAATATTCTGTAAAGATTTCACAAATTTTAAATAAATATTTTAATGATTTCATGAACATTTTCATGGATTTTCTAAACGTCGTGCAAAAAATAACAACTGATCTGAACGTAACGACGCAGTAATTACGATCTGATTTGTTCAAAAATGTTATCGTTAGCACCTAATTAAGCCAACTGTGATGGCTATATTATCCAACCCATCAAACAGATCGTACCATAATTGCCATCATGACGGCAAAATTGGTGTTGTTCATGACTGCCGCCTTCGCCCACCACGCTCTGACAGCTTTTGTAAGTATCTTTTAATCGAGAAACACAGTTGGCGATTTTTCCGTTTTCCAGATGAAAAACCAGTACGCGGTGGAAGTGGAACAGGTGGAGGCATGTCCCGACAACGAAAAAACCGCAAATCCTTTACGCAATTTGCACTTTTCGCGCTATAATCGCACGCATAAGAGTCTCAGTTACGATTTTTCTTACGATCGCCCTTTAGACGAAAAGGTGGGGGGGAGCATGATTGTAGAGAGATGGGGTGACGGCGGATGGATTCGCATGCCCTTCGTAGACTACCAGCCGAATATATGTAAAAATGTTGTGAGGTATTTCAAAGATTCTTGGGTGAATTTCTACAGAGCTGCAGGAGTTCCGCATCCTGATAAATGCCCCATACCTGCGGTGAGTTGGTGGATTTTCTTCGCGTGTGTTGGTTAAAATGCCTGTTTTAGGGAAATTACTCGATCAGGAATTACATGTTGGACACTTCCATTTTCAGGATGCCGTTTTTCAGCGGCCGTTTTCGCGTCACCATCACTTTTCAGGACGTCAACACGAAGGAAATTGTTCAGTGTATAATATATGTTGTGAAAATCACAGAGTTGTTCTAAAAATGGCGTTGTATTAAATAATAACAAAATTACACACTTCCAACAATAAGTAATATATTGTCGTAATTTTATTCTATGTTCTTGGAACACGGTGTTTTTAAAATAATAACAATAAATTCGAGTTTTCCGCATATTTATCAATGATTTTATATGGTCTTCAAAAAAAAAATATATATATATATATCTTTTTGTTAATTTCGCATATACCCTGGATTTCACAAATTTAATAATGAAACCGTCAAGATCAGAGTGAAAAATCATGGAAATTTCATAAACGCGCTTCACAAAATCTGATTCAAACTACAAAATAATTTTTCTCCAAAACCGTGGGAAACTTCAACATTACGTTGCAACACCAACCTGACTTTTTCGATTTTTTTTTTTTGTTAATCGCCAAAATTAACTTAGCTGAAACGAACATCATTAACATCGAATTAAGGACGTTCCTAATTGTCGAACCTCGTTATCGTCAACCCGCCATCACGACCATTTAAACAAGTCCGTACATAAAATTCGCATTTAAATCTCTCACGATCGGCCACCATCATGTTAAAGCGACCGTTTCTTCCGATCGTGCTGGTCTTTTCGACTCACCACGTCTTGAGCGCCTTTGTAAGTTCTCCCCATCTCTCTTCCATCATCATCCAACAGATTTTCCAGATGAAGAACAAATATTCCGTGGACGTCACCTCCGTAGAGGCGTGTCCCGACAACGACAAACTCGTCAACCCCATAACAAACCTGAAGATAACTCGCTACAACCGCACCTACAAAACCTTCAGCTACGACTTTACCTACGATCGGCCCATCGACGAGAAGATCGGCGGCAGCGTTTCGGTGTCCAAATGGGCGGATGGGCGATGGGTCGACATACCATTCCTCGGTTTCCAACGAGATGTATGCAAATATAACCACAGGTTTTTTAAGGAACACTGGGTCACTTACCATAAGTGTGCGGGAGTTCCGCATCCCGATCGCTGCCCCATTCCGCCGGTCAGTATCGCGGAGTCTTGACAATTTTTTGCAAATTTTCGATTTTAGGGTAACTACTCTCTCAGAAACTACATGGTGGACACCAGCCTGATCACTTTTCCGTTCTTCAGCGGACGCTTTCGTGTGAAACCCATAATGCAAGACATCAACACTAAAGAGATCATCCAATGTTACATTTATATCGTCGATGTAACAGAACTCTTCTAAGATGTGCTTAATAAAT